>VDFB02000017.1:515799620-516026148 GCA_007258455.2 Sequoia sempervirens
AGCGCGAGGAGTCGAATGACCAGTTCACGATTGAAGTGTTGCCTGCGCTCTCTAAAGCGTGTAGATCAAACACCGGCTTAATGTGATGCAAGTCTATCTCAGCTGTTTTCATATAATCCTGATAGAGAGCTGATTCAGTCTTGAAAACATTGGGAGTGTACTCCATTTTGGAAACCTTGAGAATGGCTAATAAACTTCGCCTTGGTTGAGACAAGTCTTGAACAATTTCTATTTTAGAATGCTGATTTTTATTAGCTTCAGCGGACCCGAATTTTTGAGAAATTTTTTAGAGATATGGGTTTTGTTCGAATGGCTGATACAAGACAACCGGATCGTCCGTTTTTGAAAATCTTGAATTTTGACTGAAAAAGCAGCAAACCCTAATTTCTTCAATTTTTCCCGAAAAAAGCTGGCATCTGGGTTTTGTTCAGAATATCGTTAGAAATGGACCCGGTTGATTGGATTTGCAAAACTCTGACGTTTGATTGAAAAAGCAGCCAACCCTAGGTTTTCGAAAAAAGCTGCGATATGGGTTTTCTTCAGAAGACTGATTGGAAAGGACCCAGATGGTTGAATTTTGAATGCACTGAGGTTTTCACTGACATGCAAGATAAAAGCACTTGCTGCAACTTGATGAAGTTCTTGAAAAATTCTTCAGAAGGTGGAGGCAAAAAGACCCAGATAACTGAAAAATTGAAAGCCTTAGCCTTCTGCTTGAAAAACTTGATCTTCTGGAACAAAAAGCTTGAAAGAACAATGGTTTATGCTTGCTGGTCTGAAAAATCTGATATAAAACCAGCAACTATGAATTCTTTAATCACAAAAATTTCTCAAATTTGCTGCTCCAACTTTCTCCTCTGGATGCTACCTGCAAAAATAATGAAAAATACATTGAAAAGAAGTGTTAAATAGACTTAGGTTTTGATTTTAGGTTTTGCTTTTTTTTTTCTGCTTTTATTTCAAAACCCTAAATCTCATCTTCTCAACTTGGACGCCATCTTCTTCTCAAGCAAATTTTGAAATTTGAAAATCTTCAAAAATCTTCTAAGGCATGAAGGTTTGGGCGCCTTTCTCCAAGAGGGGCGCTCAACTTCACCAGTGTTAGTCAAAATTTCAGCTTTTTCAACTTTTCTCCATTTTAACATGCCACTTCGCCTCTGATTTCTCGTTGATTGGTGTACCCGACAGGCGAGCTGAGTGGTTTACTGCGGAGCTGGACTGATTCTGAAGAAGATGTTCTGGAGGCACCTCCGGCTAAAAATTTGATCTCGACCTCCGAATTCATGGGAGGCTTTTCCTTCTAGGGGCGCCCAACTTCTCCAGTGTTAGCCATTTTCCTGACTTCCAAGTTCTTCCTTCTCCCTTTGATCTTCTGGTGAATCTTCGATTCCGGGAGCTACGTTGATCGGACTGACTGCCTGAGTGTTTCGTTGGATAGCCAGACTGATTTTGGCGAGGCCTTCTTGGACGTTACTTCTGCAAATTCCATCATCTGAAGGCTTTAAAATTTGGGCGCCCTTCTTCAACTGGGGCGCCCACTTCCATCAGACTTAGAAAATCTTCCAATTTATTCATGTCTTTCACTTCTTCGGGCGACCTTGTTGAATCTTGAGCTCCGGGTGTCGGATTGACTGATGGTTGTGCTCATCGCGAAGCTGACGGAGAATAAAGGGGGGTGCTCTGGAGACACGTTGGTCAAAAAGTGAACTTTCACCCTTCAAAAGGTTGGGCGCCTATCTTGACTGGGGGCGCCCAGTTTACCAACACTTAGTTTATTTTTCACCTTTTTCACTTTTGCTTTGAATTCCTCTTTTCACCTCTCGTCGGACCCTCTGTTCAGCCTTTTGAATCTGATGACTGCGAGCTCCGTTTGTCGTGCTGAATAGCTCACTGCAAAGCCAGTTGAATTCTGAAGACATCCCGTTATAGCTTCGACTGCAAATTCCTCTGTTTGCACCCTTGAAAAGTTGGGCGCATTTCTCTTCTTAGGGCGCCCAGTTTCTCCAGACTTAGAAAAATTCATAATTTATTCAACTTCAAGTTTCAGATTTTCACTTTATACCTTCTACTTTGACTTGAATTTGCCGGAGACTGGATCATCAGATGCTCTGACGGGGATATCCATCGCGAAGCTGACTAAAAACTGAGCAACTTCCATTGGAGACCGTAACCCTAATTTCTTCATCTGATGCCCTAAAAAGGTGGGCGCCTTTCTTCAACTGGGGCGCCCAAACTTAGCAGACTTAGAAAATTTTCATGACTTTTCACTTTTCTTCCTCGATCCTCGTGCATGTTCATCATTTCACTTTCTGCTGGAAGTTTTGAATGCTAAAATTAACGCCTGGCAGTCGGATGACCCCCATTGATGACCTCGGAACTCCAGATATGCTTCTGAAAAAGCTGAATAGACCCAGTAGGGCAAAACTGATTATTTTAAGATTCTGACTGCACCAGCCTGATACAGACACATTTTGAGCCAATCAAAATCAGTTCGGACCATGTCGGACCAACTTTCTATTTTTAGAAAATTTTGCCAGTATTCGTTTCGAAAGAAACCCGGAAAACGAGAAAACTTTACTATTTGAGAAAATTTCTAAAATAGCGGTTTCCTAAAATTTAGGGATGAAAAACTGAGATGCAGGTTTAAGTAGGTTAAGCCGCTCTTAGCAGACCCAGATCGTCAGAAATTGAAAAATTTGTGTTTTAACCCTCCATGCAAGACATGCACACCCAAATTTTGACCTTTTTTTGACTGATTTAACAAGACTATTACTCATTTCTTCAAAATGTCTAAATTAACAACAAAATTTTAATTTTTGAAGTTACAACATGAGTGAAATTAGAGTTCGATCTTTGGTGATTTATTCTGGGATAACGAGGATATTATAGAACGCAGGAAAATATCTGAAAGAAAGCCATCAGCCAAAAGCAATATCTTGTCGAGAAGCGAGTTGGCCGGTCTTCGAGATCGGCGATTTGGTGTACGATGCTTGATATATAAATGATCTACCCTTCATAAGAAGAGACTCAGAAAACTTAAGCATGATACTATGGGCCTTCCGAGTTGTTAGACGTGTGGGTCAAGTGGCTTATGAGCTAGATCTTCTGGTGGACAGTAGGGTTCACAACGTGTTCCATGTGTCGCGCCTCAAAAGGGCGTTAGGACAACACGTAATTCCTTCTTTTGATTTGCCACCCCTGGATGATGAGGGGAAATTGGTTTTGATACGAGGCCATTCTGGACTCCGAGGCGTCATCTTCGGAGGCCGGGTCATCGGAATACTTGGTTAAGTGGAGGAATCTACCGGCAGAGGATGCTACTTGGGAGAGTGACAGTATTCTTCAGCATCCGGCTTTGAGTTTGCTTGTGGACAAGCAAATTCGAGGAGAAGCGGCTGTGATGTCCCCTCGCTAGACAGTTCGGGACGGTGTGTTAGCCCTTTATTGGACCCTTGTGGGCTAGCCAGTTTGGTTAGAGGGTCAGTGATGCATTCTGGAGAGTTTGATTGTTCTTGTTTTCAGTGGACAGTGATTGGATCACAGCGAGCGTTGGCATTCCAGGAGTTCACAGCTTCTGACGGCACGGGATTATCCTGAGTTTTGAGCGTATTATGGAATTTTAAGTGATTAAGTTAATTATTTAACTTAAACGCCTTTTTATTAAAGTCACATTGACTTTAATAATATTTTATATCACTTAAAATGTTCAAAAAAAGGGATTTAATATTTTAATGGCTTAAAATATTAAAAAGTGCGCCAAGTATTTAATTCATGAACTATTGAGATGAATTAAATATTATTTAAAAGATTTTAAAACCTAAAAGTGGCGTATCTTTCTTGAAATGCGTGCCTTTGCATAAAAGGGCATTTCTGGCAATAGAAAATGATATCTTTTGACCATTTCTCTTTGCCTTGAGCATTTTGCCTGTGCATTCTCCTGTGATCAGGGTTTGAACAACTGCCATTGAAGAACGTTACCTCTTCAGTGTGAGCACTCTTGAGATTGTGGAATATCAGTCGAATCAGTGCATGTTGAGAGCTTCAGCCAGAGGTTCTACAGATTGATACAGAGATTATTTACATTGAGATTTCTTTGTTTGCAAATAAATGAGGGTTTCTACATCATGAGGTGACCTCTTCAGCATTCCTTCAGTTATCATTTTGGTTTCTTCAGCAGCTGACTTGGCCGTACATTTTGCATTGGGATTTGTGCCTCTGGGAAAGGCGTGTGAAGGGAACTTGAAGAAACGCCTTCCTCTTTGCTGGTTTCTGAGCTTCAACATTGGCGTCCAGTATTTCTAGAGCCTTGTGTCCAGTTTCTGAGCAGGAGAAACCACTTCTGGAGTCTTGGCGTGCTTTCATGCTTGATTTCATCATTTCCAGCTGTAGATCTGGCAATTTCTTTATTTAAAATAACTGGAGATTTTCAGGTATGTCTGTTATACATGATCTTATTGTTTCAGTATAATAAGCACTTCTGTATTTCCATTTTGTGAGAAATTGCTTTAAATTTCATTTTACAAGCAAAAATATGCTGTGCCCCTTCTCTTCTGTCTATTAAGAATTCTCTAAAAAAACTTAAAAAACATCTTAAGACTTAAGAAAATAAGGGTTTTGAGCTGAGAGCCAGCAGGGCTCATCACAATTACTCTTGTAACTAGTGAATTCCCTTTGATTTATTCTATTCCTACTCTATAGTTACCTTCTATGTATTCTTTTCTAATGACAGACACTACTAGTCTTTTAGGATGTAATTCTGCCTCCTTTCATGCATGGCTCAGAATAACTGTTGTTTATTCAGTTGGCTGTACTGTGTAACATGACCCTTTTTTCTATATATTTACCTCTTTCCAAAAAATATCTATTCATGGTCATAACTTTGTTCAAGCATAGCCCACGTATTCTTACCGCATCAGTCATCCTTCAAGGCGAGCAGTGCACCAAAAGGATATTTAAAAGGTTCTGTCCTCTAAAACTTAATTTCTATATTCCATTTTAGGGCATAACTGATCATATAAGGAGATCTAATAGTTGGTTTATTAGTTAGTTTTAGTTTTTCACAACTGCCATTTCATAGATGCAGCAAATGAACAGAAGGCCTTACAATTCATCACACCCTGCAATGACTTTACGATAACTGAAACTATCTTCTAGGAATCATTTCTTCACCCATTCTCCAGAGAATCCTATAAATCTCTGTAGTAGCAATATGATGGCAGATTACTAAGGTTTATATGAGAGAATTCAATGGCCTCTACCTCATATTCCCAAATATTAAGAACTGTAGCCAGATGGGAAACATCACAGATTTCCAAACATCTGTTGACATGCTTGTAGCAATATCTTGAACAAACTGTCATGAAACCTTTCTTTTCCACAAAACTTGCAAATATATGCTATCTGAGGTAGGAGACAATCGCAAGAACATATCCACTCTTGATAGAGTACAGCATAAATTTTTGTCTCAGAGCGGAATCCTTAATTTGAGGATTCCTGCATCTCGAAGTAAAATCAATAATGGAATAGCTTTAAGCACACTAAGTCCAACAGCATAGTCAACATATTTTGTAACAATCTTCTACACAAAAACTGAAAAAGATACATATACAAAAGAGGAGTTCAAGAACAAGTCAGCTTGTTAATGAAACATTGGACTCCAACTTTTGGAGCTACAGATTAACAATTTGCCATCCACAATACCAGTATGGATATGGTTTCCATCTTTTATGAAATGTATTCAAAAGGGGAGATTGTGTTTGAACAACACAATTTGGAAATGCAATTTTATACAGTTTATTGCCAACTTAACTTATTCAACAAATATATTACCACTTTACTTTTTACTTTTACCTGAGTTACTACAAAACAAAAATGGTAACAGTTCAGATAGGAGGAATGATGATGTTTGGGGGAACTAAAATATACAAAAGATAAACAAAATTGAATACTAAATCAATATTTTGTGCATAGTCAGCATAAAATAAAATAAATCCACATGATTAATAATTATTATGTATGTTTACAAATAGCAATTTAATTCTATATCATGTGTTTCAGAACAAGGAAGTATGTATAAAGTCTCTTGGCAACAGCAGCAGCAGTCTCCTTGAGGTAGTCGTAGAAAAATTTCATCTTAGGAAGTGTATAGAATGAAAGATAACTTTTTGGTTATGTTTGTTTCATGGTTAAAAATGTGGAAGGGAGAGTGAGGGGTATTAGGTTGGCAGAGATTAGTGAATGTGGGAAGTACGGGGTTGGGGTTAGAAGTGGGTTAAGCTCAAAACATGATTAATCTTTCTCTCAATAACATAGTGTCATCAGTTCTGCATGGAAAAGAGAACTGGAAACACCAACAAGATTTCTTGGCCTTTTACATGAAGGGCCTGGAATATCTGGCAAATCTGAAATGAGCCCAGGCCAAAAGAGGGAGTGGAGATGCCATTTCCTGCATCACAAGTATTTAGAGAATCTTGCCTCAAGAAAGATTTTCTATGTGATCAGACAAAATGCAGGAGAGCCTCCCGATTTATATTAGAGAAAATATCCTATTTGAAGAATAGGAACAGTTCATCTGTAAGCGTTGAATCATCATTCTTAAAAATGCTAATTAACACTACATTTAGGTATGCTATAAAAGCAGATAAAACTATAAGGCGTTTTTGATACAGACCATGGGATCAGGAATGTTTACTGGTCAGCCAAGAGTCGTTCAAAGATGGTAAATTCATAATCATGAAAATCTGTAATGCCAGAGCTGATGATCATGATAATTCTACAAACAAACCAATCTTAGTGTGGGACTAACATGGATCATTTTGTGTATATATCAGACATCACATAGAGATCAACACACTTGGCAACCTGACAAATAAGCAAGAAACCTTTCCATCCAGAAAAAGTTTTACCAATATTTATTAGATTCCACTGCATGCAAAATACCTTAAGTGAAGGAGGCTTCAATTGTGACTTAAGATCCCGAACAGCTGCCTGTGATTCAAATTCAACATTGTAAATATCATCATCAATCCTAGGTTGAAGCATAACTTCTAAATTCTAAAAATAACAATAACTCCTTGAAAATGGACAAAAAGAAAAAGCCACACATCTGATGAATCAAATTTTAAAAGCTATTCAAATTGATGAGAGTCGACAATGCTATCACCTGTTTCACTACCAGCAAGAAGCATTAAATAAATCTATATTCATGAAAATGAGTCAACTTCTAGATTAAAAGAAGACATTAATCACTAGCATCACACATGTTCAATTGCAATCAGATATGTACATATTTACACAAGTAAAAAGTTGATGCATTAAAAGTTGTGCATTCATGCAACCCAAACGTCTAGGTACAGTATTTTTATTCAAATTTCCCGACCTCATTTATTCGCAGACCTATTTCATTTCATGTAGATTACCAAGCCACGATGCCATTTAATTTTGTTCTGTTGAAAGTTCAAATTGGAGCTAACTGTTAAACCACAAGACATCCATTTGGCCCCAAGAGTCCAGACCAACTCTCTTGCATCACTAATGAAAAGCAAGAAGAGATGATCCGATAGCACTCCTAACACAAGCTTCTTTAGATGGATACAGCATGAGAATGAAATCAACATAAAGCAGAATGCTTATTAATGAACCAAACATTACAATACCTTAGTTATTCATAATGCTAAGATGATGAGCCAAAAAGCACAACAGTATGAACATGTTGCCTTTTCAAAGCAGGGACATTCAAAGAATACCAAAAACCAATGCATGATCATAAGTTTCAAACAAATCGTCCAACCTGGCATATCTCAGAGGATTTACCCATCATTAGTAAAGTAAACATAGGAAATTGCTGGTACTAGACTTCTATACTAGAGATTGACAGTTGGAAATCTGAGAATGCCAAAAGTACTCATTTACTAGGCTCATTTTTTTAAAGTGCATCAATGGATAATTTTCAAGTTTAATTTTGTTTTATATGTTTCTCCAACTTTCCAATACTGGTCAACATCAGACGTTCCCCATCTATATATATATATACAGAGAAATCTCTCTGACTCTCCTCTCAGAGTTGGTAACACAGAACACAATGGATATAATTGGGAAGATAGAGAAATTACAATGTCCAACTGATTTAATATAAGTAGCCTGCAATCTGGCAGAGAATTTGATGCAAACTGTGAAGCTTCAGAAACAGACTGAGTACGAAATTTAGGAAGAAAAGCTGCAGTATATGCAGAAGCATCTGATGCTCCTCAATGAGGATGCAGTTGAGGAGCTAGAGGATAAAATGGGCAAACTGATAACCTGCAACAGCTTCCAAAGTAACCTGAAAGATTCCAATAGATATTAGAGTACTACAATACCTGGCATGTCAGATAACTCTTTTTTTCATACCACCTTCTATCAAGTTTTTCTCCAGCTTGAAGTTCTATACCTAATTGATCATATCAGTTAGTAAAAGTCTCCGCCAAGAGAGGTGATCTATCACCTTGATGTGACATGTCCTATCGAATGTGCGCCTCAATCTGCACATAAATAGCCTATCACCCTATTCAATCAAACACATCTATCAATCTTATATTCTTATTTTATATTTTCAATATGCAAATATTACATATTTATTGTGTATATGCCTGGTATGTACAAGGTAAGTGGCATCAGACCCAACATTCTTATAACTTGAGGTTTGCAAGAATTGCTGATGAATTTGACCTTTGTACACTGAATCTGCAGTTGGAGAAATTTCAAGTTGGTGACCAGAAAATAAAGTTTTCTAGCCTGTGGCCAGTTTTCTGGTGTTTCAACATGTTTTAAATATAAAGAAAGAAAGAAAAAAACTAAAATAAATAAAATATATACATATGCACACATAGTTGGAATATTCACCAAGTACTTGCAGACTTAGCATGTACTCACAGCAAAAAAAAGTGAGCCAAGTTACTCAAAGAGTAATTTCAAGGTCTATAAAAATGAGCTTACACAAGTCTAGCAGTTGACCTTGCAGAGAGTCTCAAGTCTCAGCAGTACTCAGCCAGTCCAACAGTTAGTCTTGTTAGGACACATGTTGGCACAAGATGTGGTTTAGACACGAGTTTGATGCTGAAAAAGCATTTTCTTTTCTTCTATTTAAGCCCACAATAGTTGGAATACTCACACATAGTTGGAGAAAAAAAATTAAAATAAATAAAATATATACATATACACACAGTTGGAATACTCACCAAGTACTTGCAGACTTGGTGTGTACTCTCAGCAGAAAAAAGTGAGCCAAGTTACTCAAATAGTAATTTGTAAGTCAATAAAAATGAGCTTTCACAAGTCTAGCAGTCGACCTTACAGAGAGTCTCAAGTCTCATCAGTACTCGGCCAGTCCAACAGTTAGACTTGTTGAGACACATGTTGGCACAAGATGTGGTTTAGACACGAGTTCGATGCGGAAAGCACTTGCTATTCTTCTATTTAAGCCCACAACTCTTCCTCACACAACATTTACAGCATTCCTTGAGCAAATTTGAGGAGCTGATATGGGGAATTTTGAGTTTCTAGGTTAGTTATTTTTATTCTCTTTTTCCAAGCATGTAAATTCTTACTAATATGTTAAAATTAAGTTTCTAGACATGGTTTACAATTTTACATGCATTGAATTCAATTTCCAGAATTTTATTGCTGATTTACACTAGCTATATGAACAAAATTGCTTGTTTCTTTTTCTATATGTAGAGTTTACTGTTTTGGGACAAAAAACTGTTCTTTTGGTTAGCCTAATAATGATATTGCTATTTAATTCTGTTTGAAATGCATTTTATGTGAATTTTATTTTATTTTCCGTGTTCAAATCAATGTTTCTATTTTAAATATTGTTTTTTTGTATTTAAACATGTTACAGGTTAGCATACAATGGTGTCCACATCAAACATAGACTCAGCATTAGGAAGTGGAAGTCACCTTGTTGGTGTTGATGTTATAAAGCAGCGTCAGGCTGATACTTCCAGCACACTTTGTCACCTTGAAGGAAATTCAAATGTTAGCCTTAACGGCTATTTGAATTATGAGATTACACATTTGAAATGGCACGATTTAATGAAGTGATGCGATCTCTCCTAGGCCGACTTCATATATGTTAATGAATGTGATTTCATTAAGAGGAAAAATATATAATTATTTTATGCATGGCCGACCTCATGGAAAGACGTGATTAGTTAAAGATTTTATATTTCTTTGTTGAAGGCCGACTTGATGATCAAGGGATGCGTCCCTTCACTTCCACGTGTATTTATATTCAATGCATTTCCATGTTGCCATGACCCATCCATTCAGTTGGTAGTTCATCCTTATCAAGTTCAAGCAAGTGCGAATTTACTCAAGGCAGATCGAAATTAATCAAGGTCAAGTTTGGCATTATTGGTAGCTGAGATTTATCAGTATATTGCTCCATTGTAATTCTGTATGTGCATCAGTTTGTGATGCTTATTATTGGCCTTACAATCGGCTCATTGTAAAGGAGACATTCTGTGTTATATTCAATATATAAGTGATATATTGTTGCTGGGTTTTTCTCCCTCAAGAGGAGGGTTTTCCCAAGGTATCTGCTGTGTTTTGTGTTGATAATTTTGAATTAAATTCTGTGCACTAAATCTGATCATTAAAAACAACATGGTATCAAAGCGGGTTTCGAAGGAATTGATCAGATTCGTTTGCTCATTCCGGCACGTGGGCAATTGTCAAATGTTGAGCATCACTTCCTCTATACAATTGAAGTATTGTGTAAGAATTTCGTGCTTTGTCATCTCGATGAACAATCGCGGCATTAGAGTCATTGTATTTGGTTCGTGGACTGAAGATCTGTTATTTAAAAGGCAACCGAAACTCTTGAGTTAGTCGTCATCACCTAAGAATACGCGGGCTTGTGGCAACAATGCTGCACTGGCATCATGAGAGCCCTATCGAAAACGTGCATTTCCGTGTTTCATTACAACGCACGGAGTTGGGAAGGGAATCGGATAGCATTCATGGTGAAGGCAGTTTTTTGTCACGCGTTCTTCCTTCGTCGAGCATTGACTTCGCCGAGACCCCTGCTAGAGGCCTCTCCTTGCTACGCATTAGCTATGCGTCTCTGTGCTCTTCTAAAGCCATGAGATCTCATGTGCATACAAGTCGAGAGGACGAACTTTGTTTTGGTAAACAAAATTGTGTGACTACAGTTGCCCGAGGCTGTGAAGTATGGCGATCATACCAAACAAAAAAAAAAAAAATGGTTGTAGTCGAAGCAGAAGGAAGGCAGGCCAAAGACACACAACTCCCATGTATGTATGTGTTCAGAAGGGAAGTGGAGCCCCGCGTGCCAGTGGACAACGCAATTCATGTCTTCGATCTGGAGGATTATACATGGAGCGTGGCGGAGGTCAAGGGAGTGCCACCACCTCCTTGGGTGGGCGTCACGATGGTCCTTGTCGTCTACATCTTCAATGGCCATGACAAAGACCATCAGGAGCCCAACCATTTCTATTCCTTTGACACCCCCTTCGGGGAGTGGAAACTCATTTCCTGCAACGCCGACGGTCTGCCACACCAGAGCTACTATGCAATGGTTGTGGATGAGAATCAAGTGTATGTTCTTGGTGGCTGTGGCCAAAAATGGGTGGTTGAACGATCTATGGGCCTACAACATTAAGGCATGATTGTTTGTCGTGAGCCTATGAATATGTCTCGGGCTTCATCTGTTGGAATTGGGTATAAAGGTCTTAACATAAGGGATGTATAGGATTCAACTAAGCTAAGAAGTTCATCCTTGCTCAACTAAGCTGAGAAGTTCATCCTTGCTGTTTTCTACAGTTGTACATCTCATAGCGTGTTGCATCTGAATCATAATCTGGTTGTGAACTGATCTGAGCACAAGAGCAGCAAATCGTACTGTGTTCAGTAGTTGCGTCCATCATAATATTTAAAGAGATAAGTATTCTTTGTTTTGTTTGAATTCACCTCTAGGCTAAAAATTCAGTTTGCTAAGTTGTGCAAATCTGACATTGGTCATGTGTGTTTCACTGGGATAAGATAAGATAATTGAATCATGTTTTTTGTTGTCTGGTCATTGAGTTTATGCAGATTAGATGATAATCCTACACAATGTTCCAGTCCCGTGAAGATTTCAACTCCAATGTTGTGTGATTAGTTGCAATCGAAGTTAAGAGTTTGTACTGAGAGCAGCAGCGATTGACGCCACTATAAAGGGCGGAGAGAGCAAATATTGTGATCGTTGATATCAATCCCTCAGTTTCTGCGTACAGATTTCTAACTTCATTAAGATAAGTACTACATGGTTGAATAATGTTCATGAATTGTTGTATAGTTATTAATTCATGCTATAACATTGAGAGAGTAAATCATGCATGTTTCTAGCAGTGGTATTTATCTTCAAAATAGTTGAGTTATATGAACTATTAGTAATCTCTTCTTAATGTGCATTAGGATGGACCAAGAGATTGCTTTCAAGAGAAAAGCGTGAAGTCACAACTTCTAACCATGGGACTAAGTTGGTGGCTAGAGAGAGTTCACTTCCAGAAGTCTTCTTTGCAATCTCTGAAGCAGGGATCAAGAGGGAGTTTTGTAACTCACTGAGAAGAAGTGAAGATTATTGTATTGCAAGGCTAGGCGCTAAATCCTTAGAGGATCCCTTCAGCTGTTGAGATCAGAATTGCTCAAGACTGTCATCTGGATTTGACTTTGGTAGCTTCGCAAACCTATTCAAAATAGGGTGATCTGGGATGAGGTCAATGAGGACAATCTTGAACTCTCTACAGTATCAGAGGTGTACATGGGAAATATTTCTCTAAAGTAAGCATTGCAGGCAATCTTGAACGAAGAGGTCAAAAGGTTGATGCAAGTAGTTGTAGATTCAGAGGGAGCCTACTGAACCTGAAAAAGATGGTAATCTAGTTGATCTTGGTTCTTTATGTTGATGATTTGATTCTTATTGGAGAAGATCACCTCATTCTCAAATGTAAGGAGTTGGCTTCTGAGTTTGAGATGAAGGACCTTGGGCTCATGCATTACTTCCTTGGCTTAGAAGTTTGGCAAAAGCCGAATGAGATGATTCTAAGTCAAGTTAAGTACATCATTGATATACTTAAGAGGTTTGGTGTGATGGATTGCAAATCCATGCCTACACCTATGGAAACCAACCTACATAAGTTGAAGGAGGCTGCAGCTAGTTCAAACTTGGTGGATCCTATGATGTACAGACAGTTGATTGGGTCCTTGATGTATCTAGTTAACACTAGACCAAATATTTGTTATGTTGTGAGTGCACTTAGTCAATTCATGTGTGAACCAAGACAAATACATCTTGTTGCAGCAAAACATATCCTGAGATACTTGCGTGGCACAGTTGGATATGGGTTGAGATATTCTTCGGATGTGGACTTGGAGCTGCATGGTTTTACTGATTCTGATTGGACAGGGAGTGTTACTGATCGGAAGAGCACCTCTGGATGTTGCTTCAGTTTGGGATCTGCTATGATTTCCTGGTGCAGCAGGAAACAATCGTCTGTAGCATTGAGTACAACAGAGGCAAAGTATATTGCAGCTTGTGTGGCAGCTCGGGAAGCAGTGTGGCTTCGTAAGCTCCTTGCAGGATTGTTTGGACAATCAATGGAGCCTACTATCATTCATTGTGATAACCAGAGTTGTGTGAAGCTTTTTG
The DNA here is from genome assembly GCA_007258455.2 of Sequoia sempervirens. Lineage (NCBI taxonomy): Eukaryota > Viridiplantae > Streptophyta > Pinopsida > Cupressales > Cupressaceae > Sequoia > Sequoia sempervirens. Next base: position 515,813,314 of record VDFB02000017.1, read on the forward strand.
TCAATCTTGTGTTTCATGACAAAACCAAGCATGTTGAGATCAAATACCATTATATCAAAGATATGGTATTGAGGAAAGCTATACAGTTGAGGTATATCAGCACTGATGAGTAGATGGTAGACATTCTCACCAAGCCTCTCTCCAGGATAAAGTTTGTGTACTTTCGAGATAAGCTTGGTATGGTGGAGAATACAGCCCTAACTGAGAAGGAGTCTCAGTATCAGTGATCCTCTTTAATGAGTTCTTCTCTATGAGAGAAGTTCAAGGTGAAATCCCTTGATTCCACCCTTTGGGAGAGCCATGGTGGATGTCATGTGTGTGACTTCATGACAGCATCACATGAGAGAGTCCGTGATGATTTTCTTGTACTTGTGTTTCAGCCTATGGGAGAGCCATGGTGAAAGTCATGTTGAGGTGACAACATCACGCAAGTGATGAACACTTGTACATTCCATACATGGTTGTAGCCATTATGGTTGATATCATGTTGAGGTGATATCTGATATCACGATGAGGTGATATCTTTCTTTTCCACATATGGTTGTAGCCATTGCGGTAGACATCACGATGAGGTGATATGTCTTATGATGCTGGAAGTATCCTCCCTAGCTGAGAGGGAGTGTTGATGTTATAAAGCAACGCCGGGCTGCTACTTCCAACGCGCTTTGTCTCCTTGAAGGCAATTCAAATGTTAGCCTTAACGGCTATTTGAATTATGAGATTACACATTTGAAATGGCACGATTTAATGAAGTGATGCGATCTCTCCTAGGCCGACTTCATCTATGTTAATGAATGCGATTTCATTAAGAGGAAAAATATATAATTATTTTATGCATGGCCGACCTCATGGAAAGACGTGATTAGTTAAAGATTTTATATTTCTTTGTTGAAGGCCGACTTGATGATCAAGGGATGCGTCCCTTCACTTCCACTTGTATTTATATTCAATGCATTTCCATGTTGCCATGATCCATCCATTCAGTTGGTAGTTCATCCTTATCAAGTTCAAGCAAGTGCGAAGTTACTCAAGGCAGATCGAAATTAATCAAGGTCAAGTTCGGCATTATTGGTAGCTGAGATTTATCAGAGTATATTGCTCCATTGTAATTCTGTATGTGCATCAGTTTGTGATGCTTATTATTGGCCTTACAATCGGCTCATTGTAAAGGAGCCATTATGTGTTATATTCAATATCTAAGTGATATATTGTTGCTGGGTTTTTCTCCCTCAAGAGGAGGGTTTTCCCAGGGTATCTGCTGTGTTTTGTGTTGATAATTTTGAATTAAATTCTGTGCACTAAATCTGATCATTAAAAACAACAGTTGGAAGTTGTCTCGTGGACACTGCATGAAAATATTTCACAGTTGGACTGGTCCAAGGGAATGTCATTTGCAACTTCTGCAAGATAAAGATTTAAAGAGGCATCAATTGCCTCAAGTACCATGCTGCATGCATTCCTTGCTGCAACATCAAGCCATGTCCCTACAACATAGAAGAGGCAAAATGACAGATGTTGGCAAAACTCGCATTGTTGGATTAGGAAAAAACTACAGCGGGCAAGGGCACACACCACCATAGCAGCAAACAGTAATCATGACTGGGCAGTGGAAACAAAAGCAGATATGACAAATATTGGTGCCTCTAGTTGTGATCCACGCATACGAGGCACATCCGCTTCATCAACTCAAGCAAAGCCTAGTCACAGGGCTTTTTATACATAGAAACACACCTGGAGCACAACCTTCTCTATAAGTTACAAGGTGGAAAAAGGAGGTACATAAGGAAGTAAATAATGCATCTGTGAATTTCTAGTATTACAACAAACTTCCTTTCAACATGGCAAAGAGCCAATAAGGGGAGTACTTGTTCACAACATTGAAAATTGCAAAGACAGGGTACAAGGTACCCTCTCCAAGACTTAAGTGGGAAATTCTAGAAGATCAAAAAAAGCAGTGGACAACGTTCACATGCATTGTTCTTCCAAATGGGTTGACAGATGGAGAAGCCACACCCTCATCGGGTCAAGCCAAATTTCAAAGGGTTTTGTGAAATTTGTAGGGGAAACCATCACACTAGGAATTCTGCCATTGGTCATGTTAGCCACAGCTACGTGAAGATCTTACTCCATAAGAATTTTGTCACAAGCCACTGTCTGGGAGGCTAGAAGGCAGCAAGGGACCACATCCAGGCACTGTTGCAAGGCCTCAGCCCAAGCTTGAGAGGGTTCCTAAGCTTTTAAGACATTCTTGTAATGTTGCATGAAAGTATGAACAATGTCGAGAAGTTTTGTAAGCGGAGAATTCGCATCCTTAATGGCTTTGATTTTTTTGAACAAAGGGGCAAGCTTGCAAGGCTTGAAAAAAAATCCTTTCGAGGCTCTATCATCAGTCTTCAACCAATATAGTTTGGCTTTGATTTGGGTTGCAAGCATAGATACTGGCAACCTGTACTTGGTGGCTGAATTTGGCCACCTAGAGTTGCACAAGCTTGTGGAAAGATCACTTTAAAAGCTGTGTGAAGGTATGGTTGAAGTCACATACACATAAGATTTGCATCACATGTTCACTAGTTGGAGGTCATACATCTGCATGTAGAGATTCATGTGTGTGACAGCATCAGTCCACTAAGTGATCTAGCCAATCTCACCTCTTGAGCATGATAATAGATTCCAAACACATCAAATATAAGCAAGAATGGGCACATGCATGAGAAGTGACATGTTTACAAAGAATTGTGTCTTTTTTATTTTGGGCTTGCATGGACCCCTTTCAATCCAGAAGTAGATCAAAGAGTCATCAGAATGCACAATATCCAACAAAGGCTCAATTGAAAGAATGAAACAACTAGCAAAATAAAAGTATTGTTGTGCCAAATTCATAGCATGATCAAGCCATTTAATCACTTCATCAAACCCACCATGCAAGTTGGACCACAAAAACCAAGCAAAGGAAGTGTTTTGGTGGCCACCATTAGGGTCATTAGGACTGAATTTATTATGTATGTAGAACCATACCTCATGCTCGGCCATCTCGACAAAAGTTGGCATCATTTATCACATGTCATCTCAACCATATTGAAGTCATCATTAAAGACCCATTGTGCCTTGGGCAATTCATCCACAAGCAAATGTCAAAATGGGCCTTTCAACTACATCATTAGAAGCTCAAATATTAAGAAAGCTAATGGCTTTGGTATCCAAGTTAAAAAGGACCCAGCCCTATTTGATGGATTGCGACCACGTGCAACATAGTGAGACTACCACTTGGCAAACACAAATGTTACCATCTTTCTATGACCTTGCTCATGATTGCTACTAAAAGAAAAGCTATCTAGCCATATGACATGGCAGGCAGCAAAAAAACAAAAAACCATCTTGATCTCTTGACAAAAAAGAATGTCTTGAGCAAATCTCAATTGAAACTCCCACATAATGTATTTGTGGTCTAGGTCCATAAGGCCCATGACATTCCATGAATAACAATTCATGTGTTTAAGGACATATTCTCCATGCCCAACCCTTCCAATGCAAAGTACCCATTCTACAAAAACCTTCCATGATTTTTTAGAGAGAATTCTTTGAATTGTAAATTATGTTTTTCAAGAATTTCCTCATCTTCCACCAAAAATGGAGGGCTGCACAAGCACGTATGATGCTTTGGTGAATAAGACGAATGAAAAATAGCTCCTGCACTTAATTGTTGTTAAGCCAAAACAATCACAGGTAGCAGTGTTTTAGGAAAATGAGGTTTACTAACCTCCTTGGAGAGTTCTTTGGAAGATTCTAGCAACATCACAGCCACCTACTTGACTTTGTCACTGGCAACTAAGCAAGCATTAGGAATAAATGTTGTGGCTTTAGGCAGCACCACTATAGCTACAGACCTCTTCTATCATTAGAACATGCATGACCTCTATTGTGTACAACTTAACCCAATGAGGGACCCATGCAAAACTAACCCAACTTTTCAGCATGCTCTCAAACGAGATTTTACCAACAAAGCATCATGTGACCACCGAAAGAGGAGGGTTGCACAAGCAGCTATGATACCCTAGTATAGAAGAGGAATGAAAAATTGCTCCTACACTTAATTGTTTTAAAACAGAACACTCATAGGTAGTAGTGTTTTAGATAAATGAGGTTTACTAGCCTTCTTGGAGGGCTCTTTGGAAGGTTTTGGGAACATCATGGCCACCTTAACTTTGTCATAGGCAACTAGGTGAGAGTTAGGAATCATCATTACAATACTCACCCAAACTTGCCAAGGCTCAACGAATCTCGAGGGAAGCAGCCTAAAATGAGTCTTGTGGACTCACAAATCAGGTGCTTGGCAAGTCTAGTCAAACTCACCAAACCCAATGAGTCCCGTGAGTAAGACTTGACTTCAGATGGGGAAATGAAAAACATAAAGAGATAAAACAAAAACACTTTAAATGATCTCTTACACCCTAAAAGCACATTCATTTCATTTTCAACCACAAGGAGGAAGAAAAAACTAGTTTTTGAGCAAAAAATATTTTCCATTGAAGAGAAAACCAAGACATAGGTTGAATAAGAAACAATGATTGAAGACCATTTTGGATAGGTTTGTAGCAGCCCTTGACACATAGAGGAGCCTAAAAAAGATTTCAAAAAGCCCACTATTGATTTCAAGTGGCCCCCCACCATTTTTTAGCAAATTTGATGAGGTAAGTTTGTATTTTGAAGTCTTTTATTCAAATTTCTGTTGTGTTCTACATTTGCTTTGGTTTTTCATTTTAAGTTACTGGAAAAAAAACAAACCTTAGCTTACTTTTATATTTATTTTTTAAATTATAGCTGCAAATCCTAGTTGATTTTAGAATTTTTTTTTTTAATTAACTACAAACTAAAAATGTTAATTTATTTTCCATTTATATCTTATTAAAGCACACTTCACATTTACAAATTGTTCCAAATTTTCAATCACAATGTCAATCTTTGTGGTCCAACCTTTAGCAAACAAGAGGAGAGGACCGATAGAGCTAAATTAGCTCAAACCAACTCTATAGGATGGTGGATGTGGCATGGCAAGGATGCACTAGAGTTAAGGATACTCGCCACCCGCCTTCTTTCATAGGTTGTCAATTACTCTACTACAAAGAGGAATTAGTCCACAAACAACTAAATTCAGTCAATCAAGAGGAACAACCTTACCTCTAAACAATTAGAGAACTTGGTGGCTTGTGCATAGTGTCTTGTGGCTACAAGATCAACAAACTCTTGATTATTGTCAAACTCCAACTGCACATTGAGATGTTGATCCCAAAGATGCTATACAGAGTGATGAGAAGGACACACAAGAGAGATTGGTTGGAGTTCCATTGGATGAGACAGCCTCTCATAGTTGTAATGACTCAAACTCACTCTAATTTTGATGCAGTGTTATCAAATGTTGGTTAGGGGCAACTATATATTTTCTATGTTTTTGTCATTTTGTAGTTGAAACTTGCATCCTTTGAACATTTTGTTGTAATTTGTATACATTGTATATGCACATTGACAATGAAAGCAATTAAATTTTGTTAATGTGTTTGTCAACACTCATGAAATCTCAATTCAAGTCTAATGTTATGTACTAAGATCCTATAATGTCTATGATGAATGCCTTATTACTGTTATCATATGAATATTTGAAATTTCTTTATATTTTGAACTTTTTTCTTTTCTTTAATAGCCATCCCCTATCATCCCCTAAAAAATAACCTGCCAAAAAACTAGTCCCAGAAATGTGTCCCCTCATCCCATGTCATTCCCATCCCAAAAACTTGGGGGAGCATAGGCAAAAAGCAATCTACACAAGTGGTTGAATCTTAATCGCAATAGAGAACCATCTCTAAAGTAAATTGAATGTGATTAAATACAAGCACAATGTTCAATTTTTTCAAAATATGGAATAGTCAAGAACATGCCACGCTTCTACTTTATCTTTGTTTGCATTGCCCCTGCTCTGCTCCAAATGACTAGTTTTTAAACTACAGGTATTTCACATGTATTAAAAAAAAATTAATTATATATTGTATACAGAAATAAAAGTACAAAAGTAAGCATCTCTAGCCAAAAGCTCAAAATTTTCATATGCAAAATAACTGTGCATAATGTCATAGAATGATGACTGAAACAACCCAGTCATCTATGATTTCACTTGATTCATCTACTGACTGCACAGTCTATACTAGCCAGATATTATTCAGAATACCCATAGAAAAGGTAGTCCATTGTGAAGACTTCATTGGGATCTTGGCATGCACAGATCAAAATTAATCTTCACCTAGAAACAACTACATGTTTGTTTTTATTGCCTAAAGTCCAATAAATGATGCTAGAGGAGCAAATTTCATCAGCGAAATTTAAGTATTACAAACTAGAGGACTTGGAAAAACCTGACTCTCCAAGCAATTATTATTTAATAACTGGTGATTCAAGACTTAAAATGAAAACTACTATATTATTTTTAGCGGAAAGAAATAAGTCAACTTAAGGATAGTCCTTGCCATAGTATAAGAAGATAAACTTACCTTTAGTTCTGTGATTTCCTGTTCCCTTTTTGCAAAATTTACAATAAATGCTGCCTCCTTTTTCCTTGCTTTCTCTAACTGTTACAAAAATACCACCAAAACTTAGCACAAAATATCAAATCAGCCAGGAGCATATGATATCTAGTTCGATTCTATATGTAATGCCTGCTTGGAACTCTAAATGGCATTGCTGTGCCAGCATATTACCTGTTCTTTCAATGCTTCCTCAGAAGATCTCAAATTCTGCACAGCAGTCACCACAATACCTGGTTCTACATCACCCAAAAAAATAATGACCAATGGCAAATAGGGCCCAATATTCATGAAATGCAAGAATATTAAAAGTATCTGTAAATCACAAGTTGCATTCAATTCAAAATTTAAAGACTGCTTTAGAATACCAAGGAGAAAAAGAAAATTCTAAACGAAGAGGAAACAGCTAACCAGGAAATGTGCCCGCAGGAATAAATGACTCATTCTGAAAAGCTGAACGCCACTTCTCTAGCTCATCTTCAGCCTGTTTGCACTTTTCCTGCAGAGAAAAACAAAAAATTTCAATGTGATATAAGATGTAACATGATTACACTGCAATGTGCATAATACCTTTAATGATGCACAGTAGGGTGGAGCAACATGTTCAATCACATCTCATATAGCAATGTGCATAGCAATGTAATATAAGATATAACATGATTACACTGCAATGTGCATAATACCTTTAATGATGCACAGTAGGGTGGGGCAACATGTTCAATCACATCTCATATAGCAATTTACATAGGCATAGCTAAGATACAAGAACTGGACTTGGCATTCCCCAGTATAGCTTCTCCTTTTTGTAATGGAAAAGATACATCCTATTTCAGGAGTTAACAAACAAAAGTCAAAGTGTCACACATGTTCCAAGGATAATTGACTACTCACTATATATTCCATAATATACAAGATTATAAGTATAGCATAGTGTAAAATACACTGCAACACATTATCAGCACACAAAACACAAAGCTAAAGTGTTCATCATCTCATCCCTGCGTTGGACATAACTGTCCGTACTTTCTTCTATTTATGCAGGATTGAGCATAAATGTGAACCAGGAGATCCTAATATCTTGCGAAGCTTCTTTTTCTGCCAATCTGACACATTCTGTCTGTCTGTTTCGATTTATCCTTGTCCTGGTCTGAATAGTATGTCTTATGGAAGAAGGGGCTAAAAAGTCCAAAATCATCCTCAGAATTCATCACTTACACCTGTTCCATATAATTTGAAGCTTTTGATAATTACCAGATTTGTGACTGCCTTAGCAAGCTAAATGGTCAAGAAATAAAGCGTTTGCCCCACTTTGACCTAACAGCCTATATGAAGGTATGACAATCATATAGGATAATCCCTAGTTTTCTGTGATATCAGTTCCTTGAATGTTTGGAAGCATGCAATCTCCCCTAATAAAATGTGGTTGGGCTGAATGTCTTTTCGTATAGAGCTTTATATTTTGCTCATGTATGCAAAATAATCTCTATGACTTTGGCAAGCAGTTTTGTTGCAAATTTGTTCTACACTTCTTCTTGTGATGTGGAATCAACAGGCAGTGTGACTAAGTTCATACCATGCAAGGGATTGAAATTTGCAACAGACCACTAGAGGTGAATGAAAAGGGGAGACAAGCTGTACTCTGAAACTGTGTAGGATGATGGGAAGATACTTGTGCGTATCATTTCAAAATGATATACAATTGCATGGACAAGTTAAAGAACTTTTAGAGGGAAAAAAAAAGGTTCCCCATTCCTTCTTTCCAAAATTTTAGTGATTTTATCAGTTGACAGTAAAATGCATGAGGCTAGCCACTAGAGTCTATCACCCTCTATTGATAAAATGAATCCCTTCTTCCGCTCTAGAAAGCTTTGGGAATGTTTTCTTTTCTTTTTTGGTTTACAATCCACTTAGAGAGCTCAGTAAAGTGTTCTTCTTCCAACTGAAAAACCCCTTCTCTTAAATCCTTACAGATAGTGTTGTAAGAACACCCAAGTTTTGTGTCAGGAAGAGATAGGAAGTGTAATGTCCCAATTTTCTGAGTAGTCACCTAATGGGGTCAATTAGCCTATCCTTTCCCATAGGCTAAACCGGAGGGCTAAGGGAATGACCTAATTGATTAAATATTATGTTTAATCAATTTTATTGGGCAAATTGAAGATATGAAGTGACTTCCTATATTTTTATGGGTCATTTGGAAAATATAATGGCCTTGAAGGTGGACGACCTAGGCAACGGCCTAAAAATAAAAATAAAATAAGAATACTTTCTTGTGGTTGGCCAAGATTGGAGGAGAAAAAGAAAAGAAAATAAAATAAATATTTTGCCTTAAGCACGTTGACCAGATTTGGAGGGTAAAGGTGGCTATAAATATAAGAACATTTGAGGTCATTTGGGGATCAATTCATATCATATTTTCATTTTGGAGATTCTTCTCTTTGGCTTCAACTTTGGTTGGGCTTTATTCCAAGGATGAAAACCCTTGTGAATACAGTGAGTTGGACGAAAAAATAGCACATCTTGTGGAGGACTCATAACAGAGTTCTAATTGCACTTCATTGGAGACATTAGGAGGTTTGGAGCATCATTGCATAATAAGATTTGCAGATCAGATTTGGAGCAGCATTGTTGTGGCATTTTGTGTGCATATTGCATTAGGGTTTTTCCCTGATTTGGAACACCACTTTGGAGCAAACTTGAGTGCCCATTTTTGGATGGCAATTTTGCATTTCTGGAGCAGCAAACCTTAAGCGCTTGCCAAGGAAGGATTTGCCTATCTAGGGTTTAATGTTTGAAGACTAATTTGCATATTTGTGGTATGTACAATCTTAATTTTAGATCTAATCTACAGAGCAGAAATCTGGGCGTATGTTAGGCATGTTTGAGCCCACAAATTCATTGAAAAATCAGTCCAAAATATTCAGTAGCAAAAGTTACGTACAGAAAATCAGATTTGTCTGTGGCATGTAGATGCCCTATCTTGTGTTTTTCATGATGGATTTCATGTTTAATATGAATATCAATTGGTAGCATCATTTGGCATGTTTATTTGCAATGTTTGGGCACTTGTATGTTCGCTGTAATATTTTGTTTTCAGAAAATTAAAAAAATCAGAAATCAGAAATAGGGTTTGCGCAGAAATAAAAATCGGAATTTTAGGGAAGATCCAATTGGGGATATTTCAGTGGTATTAGAGCCAAAATCCTGCTAGCCTGTGAAACATCAGAAGTTCATCATTTTATGGTAGATTATATCCATTGCATGTCATTCTTCTGCAACTGCATATCAGTGTTTTGTGTTTGTAGGCTAAAAAGATGAAGACAATTCAAAAATCCATGTTCAAAATGTTAGAAAAGTTACAGGAATTGAATGAATATCAAAAGGATTTTATCGCAAAGATGGAGCATCAAGAGTCAAAGAGAATGTCTTTGAAGAAAGAAGAAAAATCAGATTTGAAGGAGATGGCCAGGCTATTAACCAAGAAGCAAGAAGAACAACCTATACACCCATGACAAGAGGATGAAAGGACGAGATTTCACACTGATTATATTCCTCTGAATCTTGCCATCCGTTGTGACATGTATTTTGAGTAGTATTATGATATGAAAATAAGAAATGGACAGAGGAGGAGGTGCAGAGAACAGGAGCCAAAAGAGTCATTCTTGAAAAAGGGAGAACCCAAGATGATGGAACCCAAAACAGTGAAGGGTACAATAGAGATAGAATTACAAGAGGATGTCAAGAAAGAAGTTGTGATAGTGGACCAAGAAGAAAAATTGAAGTTACAGGATGGCATGGAGCAAAAACAAGAGGTCCCTAATCGGCAAGTTGAAGGTGAAGATTCCTTGTTGATTCCTAATGATTGTGCATATCTACAAAAGACCGATGAGATGAAGGTGGGAAAAACTCTATTTGTTGGGTGTGAAGAGCTCAAGTTGAAGGAAGATACACCGAATCATGCAAGATCTTTCGAGCTTTCAAAGGATGAGCCATTGATCAATTTTCCAAGTAGCATTGTAGGTGAATATGCATTTGAGCGAAACTTACCTAACCCAAATTCAAAGATGTCGAGTCAAAAAAATGGAGGTGTTGATGATATCTCAAAAAATTCCTTATCAGCAAATAAGGATGATCATTTTGTTCACAGCCAAAGGTATGAAGATGTTTCAGATTTGTTGCTTCCTATGTCATTGAAAAATTATTGTCATCATGGAAAGCATGCAAAAAAAGGTGATAGAATAAGAGATACAACTTGCAGTATAGGGCATGTGGACTCTTTGTTTAAAGTTCCAAATTTTGCGTATCCAAGTGATCCCTTGAGGGTCAAAGAGGATATGCACATTAGTGCTACATTACAATCCTCCCTTGAGGGAAAAAAAATTTATGCTTATTTGGGAATGCATGAAGATGGGAATCCAAGAAAGAGAGATCCATATAACTACATCAGAAAATTGAGAAGAGAAGAAGAAAAATCAGAAGTTATCCAAAAGAGCATTGAGAAAAAAGAAAAGGAGGAAGACAAGAAAGAAGAATTGCTTCCTTGTGATTTGCAGCCTATGGGTGATCCTAAGAAGAGGAAAGAACAACGTTGCTTCACTTGCCTAGAAGTTTGGACACCTAGTCATACATGTGGAAGCTCTAAAGAAGATGAAGCCATGATCACAAGTTCACTTCAGAAGAATGATGATATGGACAAAGAAGAATCACTTCATGCATCCACAAGTAACAATAAGGTTGAAGGGTATGCTATTATATAGTTTGCCAAACCAGTAGTGACTGATCAGCCACATGAAGACAATTTGTTATGTGATGAGCAAAATGACTTGGATGAATTGCATCAAAGACATTTAGCATGGCAAAAGTTGAAGGTCAATGAAGGTACAACTTGCAGCCATGGGATAGAAGTTATGACAAGTAGTACACTTGGTTTTCAGCTGGATACATCTCTTGGACCAGCACTTGATGATGGACATCCAACAATGAAGGAAGATGAACTTGAGATCTGTGAAGACACCACAAAAAGGTATGATGACAGTTCTGATTTTCTAATTATGAACAGAAGTCCATTACCTTCACATAATCATGAGGTGATAGATAAACCATACGAGGATGATAGTGGTAAGAAGCCTTACCTTGTTGATACTCAAGATTTGATGGCTAAGCATGAGGTAACAGTTGTGGATACAAACTACAAACAATCTGATTTTGTACATCATAGCATAGAGGATGCTGTGAGGACTCAAAACATGTGTGAGGGATGCCTAAGAAGGTCTAAGGAAGCCAAGTTGCTGGCTGCTCAAGCAAAACAACACCTACAGAATATCAAGGAACAATTCTGTCACATGGATCATGAGAGGCAGCAGCGAGATACACTTCGTAAATCTCTGATACTTCCAAGGGAATAAACTATGATGGTTGAACCTCTTATGATGGTAGAAAATGAAGACCAATCAGATTTGCATGAACTTGTTGAGAGGTATGAATTTGAAAACGAATTAGAAAATTTATTTTGTGTAAATGATTTTAATCATAGGGTTCATAAAACACATCATTTGGAGGGCCAATTGAAGGCTCAAGTCAGGGTTAAGGAAGAGGAAGTTGTGCATATACTTTGTCAACCAGCATAATGATTGTTATGCATATATAGAGAACATTTGTGATTCAGATTTGGTTAAGAGATTAACCATTCTTGGAGAGCTCAATGAGCCCACTTGTGTTTTGACACCATGCTATCATGATGATGATCCTTTGGGTGAGCACAATGCTGTGCTAGCTTCAAAACTTGAAGGAGATGTCATGGAGGTATCCAAATTGGAGTTGTATGTGCATGGGGATATTGAGTTTCGGCTAGTCTATAGTCCAAGACATGGAAATGAGCATGAGAAAAGAAAATTTTCAGACCCAATCTATTGGTTTTCAGCTCACTCCTTGATGATTGATGGCTGTTCTATATTGCTGATCATGGAGTTTTCAGACTGCACATTGATGTTTGCAGCTGTTTGGATGGATTGGTGTGCATGGGATTGTCACTACAGCATTAGGAGGTTGCATGATGATGAGATCCTATCATCTTATGACAGCAGAAGCATTCTTGGCATGATCATAGGTCTGATTTTCAATTTTCACAGTGTTGTTCTGATTTGCACCAGCAGCCTAGAGCAGATTTGCATGTTTGGTGATGCACATAGGATGGACATTTTTCACATCCATATGAGACAGTTCAGGTCTAGGAGGATAATTTGCTATGATGGCATGACGAGAGACACTTATCTATTCATTTTCAGTTGGTGTGATGGTGTAATAATTTGGGATCCAGGTATTGGTGTGATTAGTATAATACTTCACAGGCATCGTGTTGAATTGCTTCACAACATTTGGATGAGTGATATTTGTATCAGAGTGGAGCAGCAGAAGGCTTGGTGCAGGTGCTCGTGTTTCAGAGAGCATTATCATGATATCACCTATCACATATTGATAGACATAACATCTTTCAAGGCCTTGGATAGATACGACACTTTGTCTTTGGTAGACTTAGTATTTATGGATAGAGGAGCCTTCAAATTGAAGGGGTTGATGTCGGATATGTACATGACACTTGAGGTTTATGAATTAGTATTCTTGTTCTTACAGCTATACAGACAAATGACATTGAGTGGTGCAGGGAAGCTGAAGCTTCATTTCTACTGCCCTTTTAGGATTGAGAGTGGAGTTGGAGAGGATGCTTATGAGTTGGAGTTACTTAAGGGTAGCTAGATTCATAATATATTTCATGTATCTTGCCTCAAGAGGGCAAGTGAGCAGCATATCACATCTTCTCCCAACCTTCCTCCTTTGGATGAAGGGAAGTTGCTACTTGTATCTAATACTACTCTTGATGATGGGAGATTGCCAAACTTGAGGAGAAAAATTTTGGAGTTTGAAGGATGGAGCAGATTTGAGTTTGAGTGTGTATGGCCGGTATTGTTTCATCTCTGGCCACCAGAACTCACTTTGCATACTATTCTTCATATTCACTATCGGAGAAGTAGCCACAAGTTGAGGAGCAGGGTGATCATGGAGGACTTCACTAGTTGGAGACTTGCCACTTGAGGATGTTTTGCAGTATCTTGACTAGGTGATCATATGCTTATTGTTATCGATAAGCATGTTGTCAACATATAAAACAATCATCAACCTACTTAAAGTAAAAATAATTATTAGATTTCACTCTAATTAATCCCAACTTCAAAATCATGTGTATCAAACTTGATATCACATCTAGGGAAACTACTTCAAGTCATAAAGAGATTTCTTCAATCTCTAAACCAAAGTTTCCTTGCCTTTTTCTGCATAGTGCTCAAGCTAACATATAGATTTCCTCCTCCAAATATTCATTCAAAAATGTTGTCTTGCCACCCAACTACTCAACCTCTAGCTAATATGCAATAGGAAAAAATAACAATCTAATGGATGTAAGCTTTGCAAATAGAGAGAAAATCTCAACAAAATCTATTCCCTCCACCTAGGAATAACCCTTAGCCTTTCCTTGACATTTTCCACATAACGTTCAACCTATAAAATATAGATTTCCTCCTCCAAATCTGCATGCAAAAATGTTTTCTTGATATCCAACTACTCAAACTCTAGCTCATATGCAACAGCCAAAAAGAAACAATCTAATGGATGTTGGAATTGATTGTCATTGATGTTAAAAGAGTATGAAAGATTGTTAGAATATTGTCATTGATGTCAAAGGTGAGAAGAACACTTTGTCAATAGAAGAAATCATATGATGGACAAAGGCCAAAGACCACTAATCGATGTTCGTAAAATCAGATTGAGAAGAGTGGATAAAAGATGAAGTGTATGAGTGGAGCAACAAAAGATATATCAATAATGAAATGAATCATATATAAAGGAATAAGGGAATGAATAGAAGATATATTATTAAGCGCTTCTTAAATGATAAAGAAATTAATTAATTAAATAAAGATTGGCTTCAATCAAAAGTCACAAGGGTACAGCAAAGGGTTGTGTCTCATCATGAGACAAGATATATAAGAGAAGTCATTCCATGATATGTTATGTGTGGGAAAGTTTTATCATTCAAGAGTGAGTGAGGAATAAAAAAAGGGAGGAAGGTTTTATCATTCAAAGAAGAAGTGTATGGAATTAGAATATTTAGCATGAAGTAAATAAGAGGAATTTAGAATAATGAAGTGAATGAATATTATTAATTGAAGATGTTAAGAATAGTCAAGAGACATGTTGAAGAGTTATGATCATTGAAGAATAAGAAAATAGTAGAAGATCATTTAAAGGCAGCCATTAAGGAGAAATATAAAGGAAAAAGAAAAAGTATTAAAAGGCAGCAATTAGTTTTAACAAAAAGACATATCCTTTTAAAGAGTCATCTCTTTTCAAAGAGAGGCACCTCTTCATTGAGATGTAAAGATATAAATAGATGTGTGTGGAATAGAAAGGAAGATCTATTAGTCAAGAAAGAAGTGTGTGGAGGATAAAAATATACATTATTGTGGATATGTAGGAAAAGGCAATGATCAAGTTTGAAAAGGCAACAATCATTATTTAAGAGGAGTCATGACTATTTGAAGGGTCATTATGTAATATTCCCCCTTAATTTTTTCCAGATTTTATCAGCACAATACACCATTGATTAGCGTTAGCTCCAAATGATAACAAGCAAAAATAGTAACCCTTCACCTTTTGATCACCAAGATCTCAATGTGGGCTAGGTGAGAGCATACGGTGTCGGGGATCATTAGCAAACTGGAAATGAAATACAAAGCTACTAGGTGGCTAGCCGACAATGAATGAAAAATAAATGCTGGAAATACAAAAAGTAGGCGGATAACCGACCATAAAGCTCTACCACTTATTCAGCGGAAGCAAAGTTATTACAATTTATAAGGCGGCAAGCCAGCCATGAATCCACACTACCACTTATTCAGTGAGGGGAAATTAAACAAGTGCTGAAAGTAAAATAAGACTCAACCACTTATTCAATGGGAGTAATTACAAAATATTAAAATGCAGAAATATAAATAGTTGTTAGTACTACTAAACCAGCTTTACAATGATAGCTTCAGCTACATAATAATGTAAAGATATATCATCAAGAACCTCGGTATGTTAGAGAATAATCCCCAACTGATACAATATGCCATAGAACAGAAAATATAGCATAAACTAGAATTATATCAAATTTGATTAGAAACAGTAAACACAGAAAATCATCTAAATAGCCACAACTTCTTCAATTTAGCTTTGAATGACCTCAAACAGCAGACAAATGAAGCCATAAACCTAGGCGTCCATTTTCCAACTAGTAAACTGTGCCAAAACAGCTCCAAGAACTTGGCACGGATCCCAATGCAACAGTACAGAAGTGGTATGACCTCCAGGAAGGGTCGACCTCTTCTATAAAAATCAATACTCAAAAAATAAAATCTGAAACCTTGTAGAACTGGGCGCCCTACACAATGAAACAGCATGAACTAGTACCCAAAATGAGATAAAATTCGGTGGCGAAGCTACGAGCAGAAATTCGCTTCAACCATACACTTCAACACTAATACAAACAGACTATACATCAACAATTTGCTTGTAATAATTCAGAAATTAAGCTCTCTGTGCACTCCTGAGTGAAGCACGGTCTTCAGTAGCCATCTAGGAAGCTATCGTTTCAAGCCCGAAGAATGGCAAAGTAAGGGTGCTAGGAGGGATCTCCTCGAAGCAGCTCTGAATTCAATTCAGCAGCATAACGTTATCATAATTTCCAAAAGATACAAATGAAAGAGCAAGGCATCAATAAATAGACTCTTCTTGGGCATTTGAAACACTCCAATAACCTCCAAGAAAGAATTTGAATCACTTCATCTTCCAAAGAGGGACGCCCAAACATCAAAATGCAATTATAATATTAAATTACCTTTTAGCACAACTCCCTAGGCATCCAAGATAAGAGGTAATTAATATAACTTTTAAAATATTAAACTTCATCACTTAAGGCATCCAAAACAAGTTCCCCTTTTAAAAACAACTTGAAGTTGATCAGCTAGGCACTGAGGTCCAAAAAGCAACACTGAAAAATGGCTAAGTTATTAAACTTAGCTCTAAGAGGAATGAAGAAGCCAATGCCCAAACAGAACTGCCTTACTGCCCAAAATAGAATGATGGACTAGAATAGCTAAGTTGCTGCTAGAATAACATTGCCATAAATAGAACTTACCAAAAATAGCAAATTGCTATAAATATTAAGTGTTCCCAAACTTCATTTGAACACAAACCAGACCGCTATCATGACTTACTAAAAATAGCACGTGTCGGGAAAGGTTAACAGAATCATATGTATGTTACACCCCCATGGAGATCTTTGAAAACCCAGAAACCTTTCCTACATGCAAAGTACTAGATAAAAATGCATGTCATTTTCATGAAATGCATGTTACCACACCCTGAAGCTCTCCAAAAATCCAAAAAGCTCCAAAAAGACACTCCCAAACTCTGCATGCAAACTTTCAAAAGCTCATTTGAAACCTCCTATAAAATAGGAAACCCTAATTTCCAATTCTGATTTGCCTACGGATTTCCGGAAATAGGTTGATTCCCATTGAAGAGTGTAGAGCTAAAATGGGGACAGTATAGTCCGCCCTTCCCAAAATTGATTGTCCTCAAGCAATACCACCACACTCCAAACATTAATACTAATCCACACCAAACCAAGTTGGATCCAAGGGTCCCATATCCATCTCTGGAAAGACTCACCAAGTTGATGTTGCACCAATCTGGTCACACAAATGAAGCCATTGTACCAGAACTGCACTAACCTTCCCTGCAACCTCAAAGAGTTAACACGCATGAAATTCAAACTAATAAACATGGAAGGATTGGAATCAAGACCCTGCAGCATCTCACACCCAAAAGACTTTGAGGAGTCAATATCTGCAATGCCAATGACTATCACCATTCTGGGCACAGAGAAAAATAATCTAATCAACTTGAAAACATTTTCATTTGAGGCACCAAGAAGAATAATCTAATCAACTCCTCAAAGAGTCAAGAAGAAGCACGATTGCCCTCATGACTCCTTCAAGGCTTTTTGCAAAGAAGAAAACAACTCTTTGCAAAAGCTCATTAGTCTCATCCTCAAAATTCCTTAAGGATGTACAATGCCTCCTCTGAATAATTTTGATATATCCAAGAAGACTTTTGAAAACGTTCACCAAGCTCTCTCCAAGAGTCTCAAAAAATCAAACCAAATCAAGCATTGGTTCGCTGCCCCAAGCATATGAACTTCCACTAAAACGAACTTCCAAATCCTCATTTCTCCCATTTGAGGCCAAAAATCATCACTGATAAGAGATAGGAAAATCTGAAAATGAATGCACTAGCTGCCGAACAAGTCTAAAATGGTCAACTTGAGATTTGATTTAAGGAAAATCAGCATCCAAGAAGATAAACAGCTGCTACAAAACTGAAAATCAGCATCCAAAAAATCACATCTACTCATATCCACAGCTGAAAACAACCTCTCTGAAGACTTCTTCACAACAAAGAACCATTATTTGCTCAAATTTTCTGTCCAAACCACCATAAGATGAACAAATGGGACCATCAAGTGGCTGGTAAAGAAGCAAACAACACCATTAATTCTGAAATTTTGATCCTTCTCCCTCGAAGGAACCTTCCTACCATTCCCAAAAAGAATTTTCATACCACATCGAGGATACTAAACAAGGATACCTAACCAAGAATGATCCACCACACCCCAGAAGAAACTCACAACACATTCCCAAGTGCCAATCAACTCCAAATGCACACTCAAAAAATTATTGACTTCTTTGATGAACCACTGAAGTCTATCCATGAAAGTTTCAAAAACAAGGAGCCTGTAACAAACATTGTCTTCAAATCCATCTCCCAAAATAGACTAATAAGAACTAACGCATCACTCAACCCAAGAGATGGATTGTCAAGCATGTAAATAACATGTTTTGGTCTTTCTTTCTCCCAAACTTCATGAGTAACAAATTGGAAATCTTCACTCCTTGCTACTAAAAATAAACCTTCAACGACTACCAAAACATGTTTTGACAACACCTTGGTGTCAAAGATGGGGAAGACATCATGAATCAACACTTCCCATATGGAGACTGAATCCTTTAAACCTCTTATGCATTCACTTACAAGCAAGCTTGGAGGATTATCAGTCACAGAGTGTAACTCATCATCATACTCTCTAATATGTTTGAAATGAACTAGTTGGTCTTCTACCTCCATTACACCCAACTGAGCGTTCTCTAACATGCACTTTGTTGATTCAAGCTCAAGAGTAAGCTTATCAACCTTTCTCTCACTTCCTCGGAATGCACCAATGGTCTTCTTTGTGAATTCGTAGTCATAATCCCAATCTTTAATCCAGCATAGATACTCAGATTTCATAATCTCTAAGGAGTCTTCGATGAATTGCAAATTAAAGAGAGTGGCTCCATCCCTAACTCCTTCCTGTCTCTCTTCAATCAAACTATGTGAGCGGTCAAATCTAAATAGGACTTGCACCTCATCCTCAATGGATATCATGAACTGATCTTTCCACTCTTTAATGTGCAAGGATGGTGAACTGCCAATAGGCTGCATTTCAAAATCAGAATTTTGTTTCTTGTCTTTGTTGCCCTCATAGCTACTCCAAGACTCTAGTCTTTCACCACCCACCAACTAAAAATGTTCAAGATCACAAAGAGGATCAGATTCTACCAATTCTTCGAGCCTTTGTTTACAATCAGCTTCATGAATTGGAAAATCGAATGTGTTTGAGATCCTCTTAAAACTTTTCATCAGCAAGGGCCTTTTGGTCTTCCAAATATGCTTCCACCTCTCTGATACTTTGACCAATTGTGAAGTGCTCTTTGTACTCCTCTTGAAGTGTTGATTTTTTGAATGAGTCATCTCCAAACTCACTTAAACTGATATCTTCATAAATAGTCACAAGCATACCATAGAGGTCTTCCTGGTTACTTTTCAAAATTTCTTCATGAGTTAATTCCTGAGAAACTAGATCGGCAACAAGAGGAGATTTATCCATCACCAAATTCTCAACATGATTAGACACAAACACATCTGAATCAACATAAACTTCAGCCCTATGATAGTGGTCATAAGCTAATTCAATGACACCACCGAAACCTCCCTCAACATGCTCTTCATTAGTGAACTCATCACACACAACAGCTCTAAAATCTTTTGTGAAGACATTAATCTTCAAACCTTCATCGGATGAATCCGAATTAGAATTCAAAACTGTTGTTATGTTCTTATTCCCATACTGAACTTCATCACTACCAATCACATGCAAGTCTAAGGGACTATTTTGGGGCTCTCCCATAGACATCTCATGTGTCAAAGATTCTCCTTCAAACTCATGATCATTTTGACGAGGCATGTGCACCTTGCTTGTGCCATCATTTCCTCTAAGACTTTGAGTTCCATCATCTCTGCTTGTTGATTGATTTTTGTCTTCTCATGCTTACTTGTAGGTTGTGAATTACACACAAGCACTTCTTCTTTCTCTGACCCTTTATTAACAAGTTTTAATTCTTTTTTCCAAAATTCTTCATCCATTGTTCTTCTAATGTACTGTAACCATGATCTAGTCGTACACTTATCACTTCCCTCGAGGTGAGCCAAAGTGGCTTTACCAAGAGTTGGTTGATAATCCATTCTAGGGCCTATAGGAGCATGATATTCATTTCTTCCACCTCCTCTTCCCTTCCTCTGGTTCATAAACTGATCAAATGTTAAAATCTCATGGATTTCAACTGGAAGAGAAGAATACTCCATGTAATTTTGTCTAACTTCATCTGCCATAGGGACTTCAGGCTCGACAGCCGCTTCCTCCCTTGGAGTAAAAGTTGGAAAGAGTGGTCTAGGGGCTGATCCCCTTGAATTGGCATCGTGTTGCCCAACTATTCTTCCTCTTGGCTCCAAATTGTAACCACTAGAATCTGACTCTTGCTTTGGTTGGGCTATGATCACCTGTTGATCCATCTTTGCAAGTAACCTTGACATCATATCCAGCATGACATCAAACTTTCTTTCTGCTCTAGAGTCACTGTCATTGGCCTCATAGGCTGGTCCCTTCTCCCTGTCAGCCATAGACCCAATTGGTGTTTCCTAGTTTCTCAAAATCTCTAAAAAACTGTCAACTTCCAAAACTTCTAGAAGCTGAAACTGAACTTTGTTTCCTTTGGTGTAGTACCGAAATTCCTGTCAATCATCTAACAACTGAAGCGCTAAACTCACAGGATGGTAGGAAAATAGGCTCTAATACCACTCTAATATTCCCCCTTAATTTTTTTTGGATTTTATCAGCACAACACACCACTGATTAACGTTAGCTCCAAATGATAACCAGCACCCTTCACCTTTTGATCATCAAGATCCCAATGTGGGCGAGGTGGGAGCATACAGTGCCAGGGATCGTTAGCAAACTAGAAATAAAATACAAAGCTACTAGGCGGCTAGCCGACCATGAATGAAAAATAAATGTTGGAAATACAAAAAAGTAGGCGGATAACCGACCATAAAGCTCTACCACTTATTCAGAGGGAGCGAAGTTATTACAATTTATAAGGCGGCAGGCCAGCCATGAATCCACACTACCACTTATTCAATGGGGGGAAATTAAACAAGTGTTGAAAGTAAAATAAGACTCAACCATTTCTTCAGTGGGAGTAATTACAAAATATTAAAGTGCAAAAATATAAATAGTCGTTAGTACTACTAAACTAGCTTTACAATGATAGCTTCAATTGCACAATAATGTAAAGATATATCATCAAAAACCTTAGCATGTTAGAGAATAATCCCCAACTGACACAATATGCCATAGAACAGAAAATATAGCATAAACTAGAATTATATCAGATCTGATTAGAAACAGTAAACACAAAAAATCAGACCATCGAGTGAGAGATTCACCAAAATGGACACAACTTCTTCAATTCAACTCCGAATGACCTCAAACAGTAGACAAATGAAGCCATAAACCTAGGCATCCATTTTCCAACTAGCAAACTGTCCCAAAACAGTTCCAAGAACTTTGCACAAATCCCAATGCAATAGTACTGAAGTGGTATGCCCTCCAAGAAGGGTCAACCTCTTCTATAAAAATCAATACTCAAAAATAAAATCTGAAACCTTGTAGAACTAGGTGCCCTACACAATGAAATAGCATGAGCCAATACCCAGAATGAGATAAAATTCAGTGGCGAAGCTACGATCAGAAATTCGCTTCAGCCATACACTTCAGCAGTAATACAAACAAACTATACATCAGCAATCTGCCTGTAATAATTCAGAAATTAAGCTCTATCTGCACTCCTGAGTGAAGCACGGTCTTCAGTAGCCATCTAGGAAGCTATCATTTCAAGCCCGAAGAATGGCGAAGTAAGGGTGCTTGGAGGGATCTCCTCGAAGCAACTCTGAATTCAATTCAGCAACATAACATTATCATAATTTCCAAAAGATACAAATGAAAGAGCAAGGCATCAATAAACAGACTCTTCTTGGCATTCGAAACACTTCAATAACCTCCAAAAAAGAATTTGAATCACTTCATCTTCCAAAGAGGGATGCCCAAACATCAAAATGCAATTATAATATTAAATTACCTTTTAGCACAACTCCCTAGGCGTAAAAGATAAGAGGTAATTAATATAACTTATAAAATATTAAACTTCATCACCTTAAGGCGTCCAAAACAAGTCCCCCTTTTAAAAACAACTTGAAGTTGATCACACCTAGGCACCGGAGTCCAAAATGCCACACTAAAAAATGGCTAAGTTATTAAACTTAGCTTCAAGAGGAATGAAGAAGCCAATGCCGAAACAGAACTGCCTTACTGCCAAAAATAGAATGGTGGATTAGAATAGTTGAGTTGTTGCTAGAATAACATTGCCATAAATAGAACTTACCAAAAATAGCAAACTCTTCTAAATATTAAGTGTTCCCAAACTTCATTTGAACACTAACTGAGCCGCTGTCATGACTCACTAAAAATAGTAAGTGTCTAGAAAGGTTAACAAAATCATATGCATGTTATACTCCCCTGGAGATCTCTGAAAATCCAGAAAAACCCAGAAACCTTTCCTACATGCAATGTACTAGATAGAAATGCATGTCATTTTCATGAAATGCATGTTACCACACCCTGAAGCTCTCCAAAAACCCAAAAAACTCCAAAAAGCACACTCCCAAACTCCTACATGCAAATCTTCTAAAGCTCATCTGAAACCTCCTATAAAATAGGAAACCTCTTATTTCCAATTCTGATTTTCCTACGGGTTTCCAGAAATAGGCTAATTCCCATTGAAGAGTGTAGAGCTAAAATGGGGACATTACACATTATCTTTGAAAGGCTGTATCTCTTCATAGAAATATGAAGATATAAAAGGGAATAAGAAATGTGTGAGAAGTGTGGAATAAATGTAATATCATACAAGCAGTTTTGTGAAAAAGGGAAGTGTGTGAGACACAAAGATATATCATTCAAGAACAAGAAGATTTAAGAAGAAAAATATATGCAGATTTGTGTATGAATATATAAGAAAGAGAATATATGCAAATTTGTGTATGAAGGTTTTGTGAAGGAGAATATAAAAGATCATTAAAGGCTATTTGTAAAGAAGATTTATTCTCAAGAAGACAAGATTCTATTAAAGAGGTCGGTGCCTCATATTGGAGAGGTTAGTGCCACATGTTGATGAGGTTGATGCCTCATATCAAAGAGATTGGTGTCTCTTGTTGAATTGGTGCTCAGTTGTAGGGATTGGTGTCTCCAGTGGGTTGGTGCTCACAAATTCTACAAGTGGGGATTGGTGTCCCCAGTAGGTTGGTGCCTACAAAAGATGATTTGTAAGAGTAGGTTGGTTCCTATAAAAAAAGATTTATAAGAAAAGCAATATTTTTCCGTGGTTTTCTCCCGAAAGGGTTTCCACGTAAATTGTGTGTTCTTGCATTGCATAATTGTTAGATCCTGTGTGATTGGCATTGCTATGGTTGTTAAGTTTTGAAAAAGTAAAAGATTGTATTATACTAATTCACCCCCCACCTCTCAGTATAAGCGTGTGCTCATCAATGGATGTAAGCTTTTCAATTGGAAAGAAAATCTCACCAAAATCTATCCCCTCCAACTAGGAATATCCCTTAGCCACAATCATGCCTTGTATTTTTCAATTTTTCGATTAAAATAGTACTTATTCTTGAATACTCATTTGTATCCTATAGGTTTTCTTCCTCAGGGCAACTAAACCAAATACCAAGTCTTATTCTTCTCCAAGGCCACCATCTCTTCATCCATGGCTTTCTTCTAAGACTGACCGGCCTTTTACTTAATTTCCTCCTTCATGGTTCTAGGTTCATCATTAGTAGTAGATTATGCAAAAATGCAATGAAAATTAGGTGTGCTATACTTATCAAGATCTCTTCTTTGTTGAGTGGACCTTTTTAAGAGTCAAGCGTGAGGTTCTTCCTCCTCTTATGACTCCTCATCTAGATCACCTCCCTCTTTATGTTCCTTAGGAACTTCTTTATCTTCATGTGCAATTCCTCAATCTTTTGCACTAATTGCAAGTCCTATTATCTTCATCTCTTGGTTCCTCAATAGGAGAAGATCTAATCTCTTTGGAGATCATATTACAATTTAAACCTAATCTCAATATTCCAAAGCTTACATCCTTTCACATTATCACCATAACCAATAAATTCCAAATTGGACCTCTTCACATTTGGAATATACATGTATGCACCACAACCTAACACTCTATGATGTCAAAGGGAGGGTCTCTTTCCCATCCAAACCTCCTTTGGATTTTTGTCATAAAGAGCTTGTGTAGGAGATGAATTGATTATATAACAAGTATTGTTAGCTGCTTTAACACAAAACTACTGCTCTAATCCGACAACTCTAAGCATACTCCTAGCCCTTTTCACCACCATCATATTCATTCTTTATATAACTCTTCCATTGAGAGGCATATGGAGTTGTCTTTTGCTCGGCTAATCCATTGTCCTTACAATACTTCTCAAATTTTTCCAATCCCCTTCATTGTCTATTCTCAACAAATTAATCTCCATTTCCTTCTAATTCACTACAAGAGCTTTGAATTCTTTGGATTTCTTGAAGACACTGATTTTTGTTTGAGAAAAAACATGGGTGTTTTTTCTAAAAAATCATTTATGAATGAAACATAGTAAACAAAATTTCCCAATGAAGGTACATTTACAAGTCCAAAAATATCACTATGAACCAAATGCAAAATTCTATCAAAATGAGTAGATCCAAAGAAAAAATTAACTTGATTTTGCTTGCCACATATACCATGTTCAGAAAAGTCAAAATCCAAAGAGCAATCAATGATTCCTTTAGCCATTCCCTTGGCCTTCAAGCCCTTAGACCTTTTCCACCAAAGTGACCTATTCTTTCATGCCACAATCTTGAAGGTATATTGGCGATAACTTGAAATTTTGAAAAATTTCAAGTCTAGGAATTTAAGGTATCTTCTAGGTGATACCTTAAATTTTCCTTCCCAAAATTTTCCTTGGAGAAGAAATCTCCTAGGAGATAACTAGATTTTTCTACAATGAAAATATCACTCAAGCAATACCCTAATTTTGTCTTGAAGGAGGTATATCCTTGGAGATATCTTGCTCTTTTTTACATCTAGCAACTTGAGATGTTTGTTGGGTGACACCTCGAAAGTTCTCTTGATGTTCAACATGTCTAGTAACAAGAGGTGTCATCCATAGTGTTGTGACCTTTTCACACATTGCCCCATCTAAAATGGGGACCCCTAAATTTTTGCTCCGTTCTGGTCTTTTGGTTTTGGTTTTTGTCTTTCTTTCTCGTTTTGCTTCTGTTCTGCTATCTGCTTTTCTGGGGACGTTCCCGTCAGCAAGCTTGAACGTAAGATTCGACCAAGTTTGAAATTAGGGTTTCACATCTTTTAGGTCACGTTGAGATCCAATTGAGTTGATTATTTAGCTTTTGAGCCTAACACTACTATTACCATGTTTTCAGCAAGCAACTCCTAAATTTTCACTAAGTTCTGCCATCTTTCTATTTTTAGTAAGTGTCAGTTTAGGGTTGATTTTCTTGAGATTTTCACATTTGGATAACTTCATTGCATTCCGGGCACTTCAAGTTCACTTTTGACAAATTTTGAGCAAAAACGGACAACCTGCTATTTTTAGCAGTACAGCTTCCAGAGCAGATTTCAAGGTCTTAATGTTATATTTTCTGATGCATGTCCGAAGATTCCTTCTGGGTTTTTCGAGACCTTCGCGACGATATGACATGCAAAGCAGGATGACAACTTTCAGCATTCGGCCTTCGGAGGCCAATATTAGGGTTTGCATGTAGACATTTTCAGCGCATGTCGGCATTTTCTTTCTGGGTTTTCCAAGAGCTTCGCGACAGTGTAACATGCAAATGGAGCTGACCACTTTTCAGAAACTTACTATTTTTAGCCAGTGCGTGCATGTTGGAAATTTTTCTGGGTTTTTCTGGGTTTTTCAAGATTTTTCGGGCAGTATGACATGCAAGATCATCCGGCAGCCGGTCAGTCACTTTTCCGGCCGCTTTCTATTTTTAGCAGGTGTCACTTGGGCAGCAGCTCGACACTTCAGAACTGCAAACTGACTAGCATGCAATTGAAACGAGGTCAAATGGAGCTCATCTGAGCAACATGCACAAAATTAGGGTTTCGAGCTTCAGCACTAAAAATGAGGAGTCAGAGGTCAAAACGTTCAAAACTGAGGTATCCATCATGATTGACATCCTTCCGAGAAGCTGCTGGCAAAATTTGAAGGCAATCGGAGAACCTGCTATTTTTAGTAGGGCATTTTGGACAAGGGCTATAAATAGAAAGTTGATCTCGGCGTCAGCATACACAGGCAAGTTCACCAGCGACGGGCACACTGTCCAGATTTCAAAGCAAACGGAGCAAAGGAAGCCTCAGAAACAGGCACTTACTATAAATAGTAAGTCACTTCAGTAGCGGTTATAATTGGCAGGTTGGCACCAGATCTCAGCAAGCACAAGTCAAGCATGTGACAGGTAGTCCGTGGCGCGAATTCCAAGGCAATCGGAGTTACAGAGAATGAAGAATCAGATGGTTGCTATTTTTAGCAGGTCAAGACCAGAAATTAGGGTTTCCTAAAATCAAGGGCGGAACCAGACATTCACGCAGGAGCAGCATCCAGTCGCAATCACCATGTTTCGGGCATTCAACACGCAAAATTTGAAGACTTTCTGAACAGTTTCTATTTTTAGCAGGTTGCTAAAAATAGTGAGTACAAACAGGCATCGGGCATCGACAGCACTAAGTCAGTCAAAATTCAGAGCAAAGTGAAAATCAGGCTTTCTGGAGTCAGGATCCAGTCAACGGCGCAAAATTCAAAGAACTTTCTAAAAATAGAAAGTCAGGGCGAGTTAGGGTTGACCACGGAAAATCAACAGCAGGCGTAAAATTTGCTAAAATGGATAAAATTTCGAGTCCAGTAGTGAAACTCGCTTTCAAGGCAGAACAGAGACTAAAAAAGTGACTAAGTCTGGAAAACTTGACGTTGCAAGGTCAAAATGCGCCTGGGTCATGGAGGAGGAAATGAAAAATTTTCTAAGGCATTTAAATTGGACGTAGACATTGTGAAATGCGCCCCTCTTTAAAAGCATGAAAAATTCACTAAGTGTCGGAAATTGAACAGAGACTGTGTCAAATGCGCCCTTGGTGATTGGATGGAAATTGGCTAAGTAACGAAATTAAAAGCTTATGGGTCCAAATGCGCCCCTCTTCAAAATAAATGTTGCAGGTGTCAAATGCGCTTGGAGGTGGCTTGAGATCGGCTAAGGCATGGAATTGAAAGCTCAGGGGGTCATATGCGCCCAAAGCCAAAACTGAAAGTTGACCATGCCAAATGCGCCCAAAGCCAAAATTGAAAGTTGGATGTGTAAAATGCGCCCAAAGCCAAAATTGAAAGTTGGATGTATAAAATGCGCCTTGAAGCTAGATAGGTGATTTGCGCCTAGTCAAAAAATGAAAGCTTGGCATGTTATATGCGCCCCTGGGTGTTAGGCAAGCAAGGTAAGTATCTAGGGCGTTAAGTTAAAAGTATCACCACTCAAATGCGCCCAAGGCAAACAAACTGGAAGTACCATACCCCATATGCGCCCCTAGTCAAAATGAAAATACACCTTGTCAAATGCGCCCTGGGAAAGAAGAAAAGCCTTGAAATTTTCTAAGTGCCTAAACTGGAAGTTGATAGTCTCATATGCGCCTAAGTGCCTAAACTGGAAGTTGATGGTCTCATATGCGCCTCATTTTGCAAGGAACTTAGAAAAAGGGTAAAGTGAATGCTATATGCGCCTCATTTTGCAAGGAACTTAGAAAAAGGGTAAAGTGAATGTTGATCATATAAAATGCGCTCAATGTTGAAATTGAAACCTCCACCTCTCATATGCGCCCATGGCATTTAAAGTGAATGTTAGACCACTCAAATGCGCCCCCAGATTGAAGTTGCCAGGCTAAAGTGTGCCCATGTCAAAACTAGAAGCTCATGTACTCATATGCGCCCTTGATAGCAAATCTGGAAAATGCGTGGGAAATTGAAAATTGCTAAGTGTCAAAGCTGAAAGTTCCCCCCATCATATGCGCCTTAAAGCACCTAGTATAAAATGCGCCCAAGGAAAGAAATTGGACAGGCCTCCTGTAATTTGCGCCCCCTCTTCAAGCTGGAAGTCCCATGTGCTGTGTGCGCCTTGGGAAGATATTGAAAATTCGGATTTTTTTTTTTCCTAAGTCATGGAGACTGGACGTTGCCCACCTTATTTGCGCCTAAGTTAAAATGAAAGCACTTGACACACCATTTGCGCCTTGAAAAAGGATATATCAAATGCGCCCCCAAGCTGAATGAAGCTGAATGTTCCCTCTTTTATACGCGCTCCAGATCACTTCAAAAATTTTCTAAGTACTAAAACGTTGAAGCTCAAGGCTCTCCCTGTGAAACGCGCCATGAAAGTTGGGGGTTACATTTACGCCTAATGCCAAAAGTGAGAGCTGACTATGTCATTTGCGCCATTAAGGTTGAAGATTGAAAGTTTTCTAAATATCTCAAAACTGGAAGTGCAAGGTCTTGTATGCGCCTTGAGGAGGATAGGTTAATGAATTTCGCTAAGTGTTGAAACTCGACATGGAGGAGATGATATGCGCCCTTGGAGAGTGAAATGACTTGAAACATTTCTAAGTATGAGAAATGAAAGCTCTACATGCCTATCGCGCCCTTAAAGAAAAAGAAATTTTGACTAAAGCTTTAAAATAAAAGCTAATGGTATAATATTCGCCTACCTTTAAGGAAGAGGTTAAATTTAAATTTTAATGGGGCGTTTGGAGTTGGGCGTTTGAAATTGTTCTTGATTAAATTGGAAGCACATACCTCTATATGCGCCTTGGGTCTGAAAGAGGGGAATTCAAAATTTTCCTAAGGCGTGTGGCATGAAAATAAATTAAAAGGCGTATGATTTAAATTGAAAGGCGTTTGGAAGAAATTAAAATTTCTCTTAGCAAGACGGAGAAATTAATTTAATTAATTAATTAATTATTTTCCTAAGTCTAATATTAAAATTCCCCTTTAATTTTAACCCATGAAATTTCAAAATTTCGGACGATTTAACGGGGGGAATTTATTTTGGAAGTCGATTACGGATGGAAAATAACGTTACGCCTAGCCAGTTTCGGCGATTGATATCGATATTTAAAATACGTCGAAGAAATAAATTAAACTGGCAATTAAATTAAAATTTTAATTAATTAAAAGTGCCATTTTAAAATGCAGTCGGGATAACTTCAAATCGATGTAAAAAAAATGATTTTCTCGAAATCACTGGAGGTAACTGGCAGTCGGGAGGGAATTTTAAATTTAAATCGAGGAAAGAATCTCCCCGAATAGCAAATTGCCATAATAACTGCCTGACGACTGGAATATTCCCTTTTAAAATTAGCAAACGCATCAGTCATGATGAAGGGAATAAAAGGCATCTGCTAAAATTAGCGCCAGCCTTTTGCTATAAAACTCCGAGGATTTTCATTCTCATCTCACAAGATTCGAAGTTGAAATTTATGCTGGCAAGTTGAGTTGTGAGATTTAATTCGAGAAGTTGCTGAAAGTTCGATTTTTTGAGATTGAAAGTGCTGAAAGTTGGTTTCTTGAAGTTGCTGAGATTCGAAGTTGCAAGTTGCGAAGTGCTTCGAAGTAAAAGGGTTTAGCATTTTTATTTCTTCACGTTGTTGAGGTATGTATTCGAAGTTGCTGAAACTTTTTATTTTGCTGAAAGTCGAAAATGCTTTGAAGTTAAAAGTTGAAATGCTGAAATCGTTTATTTATGCTGAGAGTTAAAATGCTGAGATTGTTTGAATGCGAAGTTGCTTGAGCTTTGATTTTTCGAAGTTGTTTGAACTTTAGATTTTCTGAAATTGCCGAGTGTTCGAATCGAATTGGATTTAAATTGTAAAGCCTTCGAAATTGCTGTTTTATAATTTTCGAAGTGCTGATTTTCGATTGCTTTTCGAAGTTGCTGATTTATAACTTCCGAAAAGTTGATTTTTTTTTATTGTTGAAGCTTGCGAATTTTAACTTGCTCGTTTAAAAACTCTTGGATTTATTTTCTTCGAAGTTGCTGATGTATAACTGTCGAAGAGTTGATTTCAAACTTGGTAATTTAATTCGAAGGCTTGCTGATTTTAATTCGAAATTGCTGATTTTAAAAATTACTGAGACTCAACACGCTTTTTCGAAGTTAAGATTGATAGAGTTAAGTTATTTCTTTTGGCCGCGAGTTGTTGAGGGTTGAAGTTTAATTTTTGAGAAGTCAAAGTTGGCTGCTAACGCTACTAACTTGTATTTATTTTTGTAGCCAACTCCAACCGCCAGCCGCCTCACGTGATTATTTTAAAAAGTTGATGGAGTAATATTCGCTTTTTGTTTTGCAGATGGCTGACGCTGCTGGAACTAGCAAGGCTGGAACTAAGGCTGCAAACAATGAAGCTGTTAAGGAGAACGCCTCCAGGCAGGCGAAAATCAAGAGTCTAAAGAAGTCTTTCATCCCGGAATCAAAGATCATCTCAAAGCATGGAAATCTGACAGACACCAATCTCGGGCCATTCAACCTCGAGGCATTCATACGCAGAATGTATGGGCAGGGTGGCAACCTTCCGACAGATGCATCACGGAATATTGTGAAGAGCGGGTTGTATAATGCAGCAGGCTTCCAACCGGCGGTCCGTTGTCCCGAGTTGATCATGGAGTGCGCCAACTGCTACAATTCTGAGGATCGGACTATCACCTCTCCAGATGGTTTGATCATGGCTAATTTCGCTCCAGATGCAATCGGCGAGGCGTTTGGAATTCTCGCCACGGACAACATGTTGTATAAGTCCAAGGCCAAGGCAGATAAGATGTACGCCACAACCTTCGAGAAGTGCATGAAAAGAATAAACACCTCATGGATGCGCAAACCAAAGCCACCTGCTGCCAGGTTACCGAAACAAATAATCTCAGAGGAGCTGAAGCAAGAATATTGCGACATCATTATGTTGCTCAGCAGAGTCAATGGTAGCCATCTTGGAGTATCAGCTGAATCTCACTCCATGAATTTCTGAAGAAGAGGTAGACGCAGTGCTGGCGCGATTCATAGCGTACGCGGTCAGAGAGAAGAGCAAAGGAATCCGGGTCATGGACGAGAATCTTCTAGAAGGTTAGTGGGCATTAATTGCTCATGGTGGTCAAAGGAGGAATCTGCTATTTTTAGGAGCATTTATGACGCCACTCCTCCACCTTCTGGCAGTTTTTAGGGCAAAGCTTGTCTAGGGCTGAGGTGGCTCAATCTGAGCCCTCCATTGTAATTTGATCTGGGCCGTCGATTCAAACAGGCCAGCTATATAAGGGGGAGTCCCCCTCATTTGTACTCTAGTAGTCATAGAATCAGAGAATAGAGAGCTATTGTTGAAGCAAAATAGAGAGTAGAAGCTTTTAAGTTAGAATAGTTTTTCATTTGCATTATTGAAGAAGAAGGGGAATTCTCCCTTTGAGAATTTTGTAAGAGATTGTCACAAAAGATTATTCTTAATAAAGCTTTTCATTGATGGTGAATTTCAACTTTGTTTGGAATAATTCGTGAAGTTTCTTATTCCTTTGACTTCAATTAGGACTTAATCTCATGCTAGTATTTAGACATGGATGTTTATGCTTGATATAAGTGAATTTCTTTTATCCATACCACTAACGTTCTTACTGATGGTAAGCTCGTCTTGCGTGGTCAACTGGAACATTTTGCACTTAACTTCGATCGAAATTCATGTGTAGTTATGCATCGTTGTGATGGTAATTGCATCATTGGATTGTGATTTGAACATCATTTTCACCCTTTGAAGATTGCACTTGCTTTGTTGAAGCTGTCCTAAGGGAGGCTAGGCAAGGTTTGTTCGAAGTTCATTTAAGTTGAGCGTAACATCCATTTGCATTTAGATTAGAAGTTAGATTTTAGAAATCTCTGCAACCATTCAATTCCGCATAATCTTGGTTAGTTTTAGGAAACTTGCACGCTAAAGCCAAATCATTCGCGCAAAATCCCCTTCAAAAGCACAAATTGGTCGTTACTACACTCATTTTGAACAACTACATAAGTCCCCTCGTGAGTACACAGCATATACACATCAACCAAACTGAGCCTATTCGCATTTAAAGAACCTTGGAGTTGAAGGCGTGATCTCACTCGCAATCTTAGCACGCCGAATACTTTGTTCAAGAGAGAATAGGGTATCCATTTGGAAACTTTGTTCTACCTGGTTGGTGAGGTCACAAAAACAACATCAACACATAGGCTTTCTCATGTTGCTTAATCATGCCTAGAAGCACAAAGTGTCACTTGGGGGACATATTAAGGCCCTTCTCCATCATTTTGAGGTCTGACTACATGAGATGTTGCCTAGGCAACACCTTGCTCAAGTCTTAGATCCACCTAACTTCTAGAAGCTATAAATTTTGCATATGGACTTGAAAATGTGTGTTGTTTTCTCAAAATTGCACAATTTTTCAAGAAGAATACAAATATGCAACCATTTTAGCTTCCCTAAGTGTTGCTTGGGTGATATTTTGTACCCTATGTCCACTCTAATTTGAGTCCTTACCCTCCAAGATATTGCCTAGAAGACATCTTGAGACATTTTAGCACCAACTTGGCTCTAAGTCCTCCAAGGTATCTTGTCTTCCAACCTTGCAACTACTTGTCTTCCAACCTTTTGAAGTCAATTGAAAGCAATGTCCTTTCTCATTGCTCCCCAAGGTATCTCCTACATGATACCTTGACTTCCTAAGGCATATCATTAACTATTGTCCTTTCCAAGTAGTATCTCCTAAGCAATACCTTTGGGCACCATTTTTCATGACTTCTTTAGAAATGTCACCTTGGCAAAAACTCTCACCACACTTTGTACTAGCATCAAGTTTAAACGAAGTTCATAGTCAAACCCCCTTTGTGAGAACCAAACTTACTCTCAACACTTTGCAAATTTCTTTGTTGAAGATTACCTACACTCCCACATCGTTAATTTTGCTCCCTAAAATCAAGTTCTTTGTCAAACCAGGGATGTGCAACACTCCAAATAGAGTTTTCATTTTTCCATCTGAAAACACAATCTAAACCATTCCATGCCCAATATATTTTGAGATATTTTGTCTGCCAAGAAAACTTTACATCCATTATAATTCTCACATACACCAAACCACTCCCTATGGAGAGTCATATGAAAAGATGCTCTAGAATCAATGAGTCGTGCATGAGTTGTACAAAATGCCAGGAACACATCTCTTCATTCTTCATTAGAGGTTTTGTAATCAAAATAATCTTCAAAGCCCTTTTTTGCCTTCTTGTCATTGCAATTCTTTTAACTAGGACCAGTTTTGCCACAATTCCAACATTTATTCTTGGATTTTCCAACAGATTTAGATCTTCTTCTTGACTTGGATCTTCTCTTATCTCATTTATTCTTCTTTCCTTTTAGTTTGGGCCTACCTCTAACAACCAAAGCATCCTTAATAAATTATGATATTTTTCTCCTCATTTCCTCCAATTAATAGAGCAACAACCACCTCATCAAGTTTCAACATTGCAGCAGTCAAACTGATCACCATTACCAAGTTATCCCATGAATTTGGCAACAAATACAATAGAGCAATACACTGGTCTTCTTCATCCATCTTCACATCCAGTGAAGCAAGATGATTGACAACAATATTGAAGGCATTCAAATGTTCGATTATAGAATCAACATCTCCCATTCTCAAAGAGTACAACTTCTTCAAAAGAAGTTTGTAAACTTGATACTCTGTCTAATATAATGTCCCCAACTTTGTCCAAAGTTTGTTGGTAGTGTCTTTGTCTGAAACATTAAGCAAAATTGAATTTGCCAAGTAGAACCAAACCAAACTCCTAGCCTTCCTATCATTGTTTGCCTAGTCCTATGCAGACATACTAGATGGTGTCTTCCTGGAAAATGCAATCCAAAGATTCACTTATGACCAAAAGATTTTCCATTTTGAGATTTTTTGCCCATTTAATTTTTCTATTTTCATCCTCCCAAAATGTTCTTGCAAATTTTTCTATAAAACTCCCACTAAAAATGAAATTTATTAACCAAGGAGAGTATCCCCTCTTGTGCGAATTGAGCTTGACAAATCTCTAATACTTAATGTGAGGAACTTCATGCATTCAATATTCAAAACCAAAAATCAGCGACAAAAACCCATGACTAGAATAAACTTCATATTCAATGGAAACATAAAAAATGTAGAATCTAAATGACAGCAAATTTTAAAAAGATAAAAAAAAAAGGAATAAAAAACTGAAAAGTGAAAAAAAAACCACCTCTCAAATTCATGCCACTCACTATATTAACTTGGGAAAAAAATTACAAATATAATTCGACTTTTACATGCACCTCATATGGTTTGTGCCCAGATTTTGAAGGAGTTCTAGCAACATTCTAGCAGCATCTCCCTACACAAAATCTTCTGCTCATAATTTCCCAATGCCAACACTCAATATATAGAGTAAGGCACTTCAAAATGGAATATCCAGTTGTCAACACCCAAAGAGGGTGCTCAAGTTATGATTCTTCAACTGCCAATAATCATTCCAACATACATGTAGCTCCTCTTTTGTCATAAGTTCTCTTATATGTCTGCTTGTAACTCCCTTCAACATACTCTTACAAAGTAGGTTACAATATCACACCCAACATTCCAATTGGCAAGTTGTGTCATCCAAGGAATCCCATGGATTCCTCCAAGTGTGGTGCCCCATTCCATGAGGTCCAAAACTTGCAAATTAAGATATTTACAAAGCTTGAAAGGTGTGCAACATGCTTAACATAATATTCTAGCAAAAATAAAACTAGGTATTGAGCTAAAGCAACAAGAAGAATGACCCAAGAGATGGACAAAGGTGAAGAAAGATACCAATGGGCAAGTTAGACATACTAGAAAGTGTTCTCCAAGCCATGACTCAAAAAATGGGGATTCAAAGAGAACAAGAGGAATGAGGAGGACTAAGTCTAGGAATGAGGAGTTTTCATGGATTCTAAATCTTGTCGCCCAATGGGTTTGGGTCCAGAGGTGGGGAATGAAGAGATTGACACCTAAAACTGGGGTTTAATTCCCATGAGTGGAGCATCTTGTAGCGGCCATGGGGGCACCTCGAGGTAAAGGTTACAATAATGGCAATGCATGGACCAAAGTGTACTTTTATGTTTTGCAACAAGGTCACCTTAAGATATGGTTGAATGTAACCACATTCAAGGAACCAAGCCCAATCCCATGTCTTCTACAAGCTCTACCCCAAACTTAGGCCAAAGTTTTTGTTGATGTGGGCATAGTGTGATGGTAGAAGGTGGGTGTTGTTTCAGTTGTTACTTGGGTTCAAACTCTCACTTAGATGATGATGTTTCAAGAGAGCATTGTGCAAAAGTTCAATCTTTTACAATTACAAATAGTAGATACACATATAAACATGAAAGAAACAATATATCATAACACAGGTGTACATGGGAAAAATCCTTTTGAGAGAAAAAAACCCACACTGCAAAGCAGTAATGTATTATTCAGTAAAATAAGGAGATTACAATACACTTGCAAAGAAAGCATTCACAAAGGTTTCACCAACATACAATTCTAGAGTGATTTCAGCACCATAATAGTACCTGCAAAGTAACCATACAAACTACAAATCCAAGCACCAATAAATAGATTAAGTATAAATTTGAAACCATGAACGGTTTGGGAAAACCATTTGCAAAGCTATGCAAGGTATTAGGCCAAATGCATGGGTTTAAATTCCAACACCCCTCCTTGATCTTGGTCCTCCTAACTATTTCTAACATATTCCTTACACTTCTTACATTGTCATAATCTTTCATATTTGACCACCCAAACTTGGGCACCCCAATTTGTTCTCATTCAAAGATTCAAAGATGCTCCATGACAAGTGTGCAAGCTTGTCATAATGTTGGTCAAGATTCCAATGTAGCCTCCCTCTTACATGCTCTTACACATCATAAGGGTCTACCATTTGTAACTCCCATCATGATGACCTTTTACACACCACTGATGCTGACACATGGCCAAACTATGCCACCTCATGATGGGATGCCGACATCCTCATGTGAGGGCAAAAAACCACTAAAGAGGAGTTCCATGTCATCTCCAAGTGAGACACCAACTATCCCACATGAAGACAAAATACATGAAAGACAATAGTGAGTGCATAAAAAAATATTAAAACTGAACATTAGGAATGCAAGGTTCAGACACCTTTTACCAACAACACACACATTGAATCTTGCCAGCCAAGAACCTTGGCAAATTATCAAAGACAAAAGAACACCCTGGCATACCTTCAATTTTCATGCAGATTCAAGATGTTCAAATGCTTGTATATTCTTCATCCACATAGTTTATGATTAAATCTATAAACATGACAAATATAATTTTTTTTTTTTCAGGAAAACATCCTAAGAGAACAACCAGGGTACTATGAACAAAACAAAATCAGTTGAAATGAAATTAGAATGAATCACTTCAAACCAAACCAAATTATTCAGCGGAATATTTATGGTGAAACAAATATCTTAGTAAAAAAATGTTAGTTTCTTACTTCCACAATGCAGAGAACTAACTTTTCCATAAAAATAATGCCTACATGTATAACTCATATTGATAAATCATAAAACAAAGACAGAAGCTTACTCATGCCAGCAAAACAAGAATATTTTTAAAAAACAAAACACTTGTACCTGATACACCTTACAATCTTCTTCAGATTTTTTTAAACTGAGACAAATAGAAGCAAATGTATTTTGTTAGATCTGAAATCCATAATGACCAATGATGTTTGACATCAGAAATCAAATTACATCCTATAAGTCTCATACTACCTGTCTCTCAGAATTAAAACTATTCCTGTAGCCGCACCAGGTGCATGTTCTTCCTCCACATGTTCCTGTCATGTCAATTAATGAATGAGGTGGCAAAGTCCTATGTTTAAAGCAAGACTGAATTTAATCAAAAAATATCAAAAGGAGCAAAACAGAGTTCATATGCAGACTAGAGAATAAAGTTTCAAACAGAATTCACATATGTCACAAGAGATGATCACAGGCATATATACCATTAGGAAGGATAGTCAAAGAATCTAGACCATAATAAGAAGCAATTTCCTGATATGGGCCACAAAGTGTGGCCTGAAATATTGATTTAAATAAGCTCTGGGAAAATTTTCTTCAAGGATCTGTTTTTTAATAAGAATCAAGTTAAAGCCATCCCAAAAGGATTTTCCTACATTGTTCCTTGAACTTTGCAACCATCCAAATTACTGCAATCATAGCAACTTCAAACCTCTAGACTTATCCTGATTCAAATACTTGCAGACAATCAAACAATGTAATTCTTTCAAAATCTATTTTCCATTTTGTTGAGTGAGGTGTTGAGAATTTTCTGGTACTAATGGAGTTCTTTTTTCCTTGCTTCCAACCATTGATAAAATTAGAGACAATGAGGGATGAATATGGTATCAATGTGAGTAAGTTGATTGATGACCAGCAATCTGCATAAAGATATGGGATCTGCCCTATAATGCCTGATGGATAGATCCTTGACAAAAGTTAGACACTTAACTTTTCTTATTGCTTCCTCAAGGAGTACTGTTTTCCAGAAATTTGTTGATGCTTCCACTAAAACTTGGAGTGCATAACTGTCATGTCATCTATTAGTGGAGTCTGGATGAGGTGGGAACTGAAAAAGCAGAGTTGAATGAAAATGGATACTGTATCGGATACAGATATGGCAAACTTTCAAGATTCTCTGACACAGACACGGTTAGATACAACAAGTATAGATATACACATATAATCAATTGTTTATGTATTGGTTATTGTATTTTAGTTTTCAATATTCATGTGTGTGTGTATACAAAATTTTGTTTTTTTTTGTTTTTTTTTTTTTGGCAAATTTTGAATGTCTTGCATAAGCACAAAACTGGATATGGCACCAAACAACATGGTGCTGAATCCAAATGTATTGGATACTGCTCAAATATAGGCTCATTTATGGATACATTTAGATACAGTATCCATGCCATATCTAGGAGAATCATATCTGTATCAAGTATCCAATATTCAGATGTGTATCCAGAATGAGGAGAAGTATCCACCAACTTTTTAATAAGCTGTCCAAAAAGTCTGGGACAATGACACCA
This sequence comes from Sequoia sempervirens, assembly GCA_007258455.2. Lineage (NCBI taxonomy): Eukaryota > Viridiplantae > Streptophyta > Pinopsida > Cupressales > Cupressaceae > Sequoia > Sequoia sempervirens. The sequence goes on from VDFB02000017.1 coordinate 515,851,738, forward strand.
CTATTATAGTTGGAAGACTTATTATGAAGAGAAACTCTTCTATTTTTTGGACTCCTTGTGCAGCCCACTATAAAGATCTTAATTTGGACAACAATGGAGAAACGAATTGTGTTAAACTTTTTGTCAAGAGAGCAAAGAACATCACCAGAAGCATCTATAACCACACTTGAATCCTCAGATTCATGAGGATGTTCGCAGATATGAAATAATTTGTCAGACCAAGAATCACAAGATTTACAAATAATTTAATTATTTTGCAATATCTACTTGGGATGAAGATATCCCAAGAATTGTAGATTGGATTTTTTTAATGAACATTTTTGGAGCTATACCAGGGAGATTGCAAAGGAGAGTGGAAGATTATTTGCCTTTCCAATATGATGAATTGACAAAAGAAGAGAAGAAAATAGATAAGTTAAGAGTGCTCAATCAAATTCTTGAATAAAAGTTGAATTATATATAAAAAATAATAAAATCTGTACTGATCAAGGAATTCAACTTGATACAACTGTGGCATAGGAATATTGCTTGGATCACTATTTCTTCCGTTAAACCTCTAATGTCTCCAAATCCGTTCATGACCTTGCTAGATTTGTGAGTCATACTAGAATGGCCGGTTCAAAGATTTGGCAAGCACAGTCGAGAGATTATTGATCAAGCTATGCCCATTCTTCCTCTCAAAATGGATGAACTTGGAAGCCAGGGGATGTCTGACTAGCATAGAAAACAATCCTCTATCACAAATTGTTAGAGGAGGCAACTTAAGACAGTGATACATAAGACTAACAACATTTTGAGGCCTTATGATGCATCTATGAAGGAGGGATGCCTCTAGATCACAATTCATCTACAATTTTGCCAACCAGGCATTCACATTTTCAAGAGTGGAATCATCTGAGGCCTTCACCTAAAGCAAGAGGCATACCAAGTCACAATTTAGAGACAGGAGACATTCTAAGTCTCATTAAAGATTTCCGTATTCCAAGAGAAAAGATGGAATGATTCACATTGGGAACCTATTATGTGGACTGAATGTGGATGTGTTGATGCTAGCGTATGGAAATATTTCCATTCAGTTCATATTTATGGAGATCATACATGCATGTGTAATCAAGTGTGAGACCTCTCAGCATTCACCATAGTTGGTCCTTCTGTTGGTCTCAATGGATGATCTTAAGCATGCACATGGCCATCAATGATTGACCTTGCATGCGCATTGGAATTGCTATTTAGATTTGATAAGCATGATTCCTTGGCACATTGAATATTGTTTTCCAGCTTCTCATACTTTCAGGGGCCTGCTTGGTAAGAGACAATGGGGAGTTGCTCATGATTTGATGAAATTCTGTGGATCCACTTAATGTGTGATGCTCTTATGTGAGATGGTTTGTGCACCAAACAGAAAGCTACAAGAAGATGGTTCATTCAGAACCTTATTAAAGGCTCTATGTTCTAGGGGGAACTTGTTTCTACTTCCTAGAACAATCACTCACTCTCCCATCTTGATGATTTCAATTTTTATGCTTTCCTTTCTCCCTAACAGACCTCTTGTGTCTACTTTGATGAATACATTTGCATGCTAACTTGATTTGTGTAGCCATGAATGTGCTTGCTAGCTTGATTTATGTAGCTGAGATAAAGAAGATTATGTCATAAATCCCACTATGCTCTCATAATATATTTTGCATCTTTTGTTGAGATATTGGCTAATTGATTGGAGGTACCATCTTTGCTTGTTTGTAGACAGCCTTGTCATCCTTGGTTACTTGTGGATGACCTTTGAGGGTTTATCAATTAATCAGGAAGCATGACAATGACATGGGCCACATGCTGTAGTATTTTTAACCATCTATTATAAAGATGTTCTCACGTCTCTATCTATTTTTGAGAATGGAATGATGATTTGACATTGAGAAATGTTTTGTTATGCATAGACTTGCATCCATCTTTGCATACTTCTGATGATGATGAGCTGCACTATGTTCTGATGAAATCTGGTCGAAAATATGAATGTTGCTGATTTTTTAATTTTTCATATGGAGTTGGCATCACTCTTGTGTGGATAACTTGCTGGATGATTCACTATCTTTAGGCCCTTGAGAATGGCATATGAGTTCCTATTCGTGAGCTGACATTTGAGATACTATCTTCCATAGTGTGGTTCTCATATCTGTGATTTCTGAATTTATGATGCTTTATGAGATGGCCACATTGTTACAAGTTTCCAGATGGTTGGAACTTTATGAGATGTCCACAGATTCAATGATGATGAGATGCCAATATTTTTATGAGCTGCTGACATGTTTGAATGCTTCATGAGATGCCCCCAAATTTGATGATGCATGAGATGCCTAAAGATTTTGTTGCTTGATGAACTGCTGACAGGATTTGACTCTTGGCTGATGATTGCTAACATGCTAATATGCTTTTTTTTTGTATAATAGTTGCTTCTATTTCTACGTCTACAACCACCTCTTTATACAGTGATTTTGAAATGATCTGCATGAGGTTCAATACCTGATTGGCTTGCATGTGATTCTGCATTTCTTCAAATTTCCTCAAATAATGAATTTGGCTTGTGGGTTATGAATATGGGCGAATCAGACTTTGGACTGTGTATGTAATGCAGTCATAGACTAGGTGTCTAATGAAGGAATGTTATTCTAAGCAGCCACCATCATGAGAATGAAAGGAAACAACAAAGCAGGTCAATGAAAACTAATATAAGTCAATTCAGCTTGAAACAAGTATACAATGTTCCATTGCAAGGATTTAAAACAGCAGACCTTAAACTTCTCAATAAAATTATGAATCCATAGTTATACCAGCATCTCCCAGGCTGTAGTCTCACAACAAAATAAACTAGAACTCCTCCAAATAGTGAACAGTGAACACTAGTCATAATCGAACCAAAAATCAATAAATATGCATTCTTGCTTCATTTATTTCTGTTCTGTCACCTTTAGCTGCCCCTGTGGACACCATAACATGGTTTTCCCTTTACGTTTTCTGTCCCTACACTGATCTGTTTCCCAGCACAAAATCTAGCAAAGAAAAATCCCTGCTTTTACTCCTTCCCTGCCTCCATAACTCCCTCCACATCCAATAAACCAACCGCCTTCAACACATAACCATCCAAGCCAAAAATAAACACCACTGCCAGCATTGGAATGTGGTCAGCTAGTCAGACATGCAGCCGCCCATTATCAAAACTACCCACTAAAAATAGGTCGCCAGCTAGACAGTAGAGCCAGCCACCCCAATATGCAATTGAAAATGCATCAATCATCAAAAGGTGGCATAATAGAAAGCAATCATCCTCAAAAAGGATTGAACCAAAAACCAAGAAAAGAAGACTGACATAAAATGGCAAGGAAAGAAGAAAGCAACTTCAGAAATAAAAGATCAAGAACAAGACAACCTGGAGAGCTCAACCAGAAAATTAAAGCAAAAGAGTAAAAGTCAAACTTGACAATATTTTTGGGTGTGAAGGATGTCACGAGCCCCAGAATGCTCCTGCACCAGTATGGATACAGTTGATGCAAGTACAAAATTAGATTTCACATTGCTTGGAAGATATTGCGAGTGGTTTCTTGTAGCCATGGTGTCCAAAACCAACATCTTCAGGAGTCATTGTCAGAGCTAGCATCTAACCCTTCAGACCAGTGAATGCAAGATTTTTGTTATTCAGCTATTCAAGTTTAGTCATTTCTTTAGGGAATTTGCAAGAGCAGCCTACATCACTCTTGAGTCTTTAGGAGCTATTTCTGTGACTTTACACTTTACATATAGCATACACATGCTTTCCTCAAGGTTGTTGCAGGTGCCAACTGGTATGGAAGACCTTCCAGGTGTGATCTTCCTTCAAGTCAAGATTAAGAGTCAATAGTGCATATCTGTGCTCTATTGTGATCCCACCTTGCCAGGTTGCTTGATTCTAGGATTGGATTTATCCTCCCCATGAGACACCAATTTATGTGGTTGTCCTTCACTAAATTTTTAGCAGACCAACTTTAGGTACACCCTTTATGTACCTTGGGCTCTACAACAATAGTTTCTAACATAAAGTAGAATATGTTGAACATAACCTACCTCAGTATAATGAGAGTTCAGAATGAGATAAATTCGCCTTCATAGTATCACTTATAGTGTATAGCTATTGCAGAAATTTCCCTACCTATCATTCATTATCCCTATTCCATAGTAATTGGTGTATTCCTTGTGCCATCATATCTCTCTCTATAACTTGTTGCAACACATATATGAGACCATAAATAGGCCCAATTAGGTCATTTGAGATGGATGGTGACTATCATCCTCTATGAGCTAAGTTGCTGGTTCTGGTATGAGGACAGGTATATGTTTGAGGTTCATGTACACTAGTATGGCATTATTTTTTTTCTCTGGGTATGGGTATGGGTTCAATAATATAGATATATATATATATATGGGTTCAAGGTTCAAGTACACCAGTATGCCATTATTCTTTTCCCCTGGGTATGAATATGGGTTCGACATTATATATATAGTGATACTCATAATTGCTAATAAACAAAATATTTAAATACCTCATAATTTGCAAAAAAGAAAAGACTCATAAATTCATTAAATTCATGATTCAATGACTTGTCAAATGTAAATACACAATGAAAATTACAATCAACATTCAATAATCTTCATATTGCTCTTCATCAAGAGCATCATCAAAGTCAACATTTAGTTCAATTTCACTTGAACCACAATGAATTACGATGCCACTACCACTAGTCATGTCATATGTTGAAGCTGCCTCAGCTAAAGAAATTTTTGACAAGTTGTGCAACAATAACATCTCAGCACACTCAAGAGTTAGATCCTAGTTCCTCGTCATCCCTTCATTGTAATCAAGCTTCTTATGTCACAAGAGATCCCACTTTTTTTTTCTTTTTTCTTTTGGGCGGCCTTGGGTCCCCCTAGGTTCGCCCAAATCCACCCAAGGTCCACCCCGGGTTCACACCCTTTGCGAACCCCAGGTTGTACTAAACCCACACCTTGCCTTGAACCAAACCCATATAGGTACAAGGGGTTATGTCGAACCTTCCAACATACTATGGAATATCATATAATAGGTGGCAATGGCACCATTAACACAAGATTTAAGTTTCCCAAACCCGAAATTATATTGATGAGTCCCTATGTTGAGGTGGAGATTATAGTAGACCTCCATAAATGCATAGAGAGGATGGTATGTGGCAATGGAATTAAATAAAATATCCAACAAGGAATCCAAATCTGCAAGTGTGCCAAAGGGGTGTTTTTGCTAGTGCTGAAATATTCCAAACCAATTTTTTTCAATTTTTGGATTACAATAAGCAATGCAACACACATTCGTTAGGGTTAGCACTAAAACCAAAACGATGCAAAATTCAACTCTAACCAAGAATGTACACCAGGATCCCGAGTAGGGCAAAGTGTGAGCATATGGTCAGAGGATCTCAATGCAATGCTGATAAAGAACTCTAACCAAGAATGCGTCGGATGACAACGAGCATATGGTCAGAGGGTCTATACTAACTACAATGCTAAAAGTAACTCGACGCCAAGAATGTGCCTTCCAACCCAAGATGGGAATGGAGCTACCATATGGCGGAGATTCTAATGAGCTACAATGCAATACAGAAAGTAAATAGGCGGCAAGCCAGCCTCTTCCACTTATTCAGTGGGTATTACAAGCAAATAAGGAAAATAAGTGAGAATGCTGACAGTACTACTATTCAGCATACAACACGATAGAGAATGTCTTGCGACAAACATGAATCAAGAGTTAAATAGTGCTGCAACAATATATTGAATCTCCTTTGCTAGATAAGGAAGCTTAGATCAAAAACTCCACTCTAGTGACCAACTTGACAATCTGATTTTTGACAGTCCTACTTTCAAATGTATAAACAGCAGCCCCTAGAACTCACTATTTTGCTTACAACTCTCTCCAAACTCACTAAAAATCCCTGAGACAAAGTGCATATTGGTCCTAGGATGATGGCGCCTAAGATTGAATCACAAAAACTAACCAAAAGACATCATATAATTTATGCATGAATTTCAAGGCAGTCCCAAATGGTATGACCCTCAAGGAAGGGCGATTTGCCTTTATAAATTTAGAGACTTCATCAAAAAATCTGAAAGTTAGTGGAAAGGGTCGCCCCTCATAGACAAAGAGATAAATGCAATACCCAGAATGATTCTTTTTGTATTTTTTGACTTACGAGTAAAAACAATAATCAGCTATAATGAAGAGACAATTCCAGAATTTCACTAATATGCATGAAACTGAACTACAAAGCCACACAACTTCTACAATGCAAAATCTCACTACAAAACCACTCAAACTACAACTACCTCATCACTAGTCGCTATCTCTCAAGCAAGAAGCAATGCCAAGCTAGGAGGCATACATTCCTCGAAGCAGTCCCAATACCATTCCGGCAGCATAACATTCTTGTAGACAAAAGATGCTCAAATGAAGAAACGAGGCCACCTTATAAAGGCACAACAAGGAATCTCTAGAAGCTTCTAGAAGAGAAGCCCTAAATTCAAATTTGAAATAAACCTTTTCCCTCCAAGAGATGGCGTCCACTTTCAAAGCTTCACTTTGACTTTTATTTTTAATTCCATCTTCCAAGAAATAGGCGTCCAACATTAGCTTCAATTTTTGACTTTAATAAAATATAAAATCCTCTCCATGAAGCGCCCACCCTTGAAGACCACTTTTTAAAACAACATTAAGTTATAAGACTAGGCTAAGGGGATAATATAACCTTTAAATATAACATTACTGAAGTTAATTGAACTTATCTCTCCAATTGCATCCCAAGGCCAAAATTTGAATAAACCAACTGAACTGACAGCAGAGGGAAGCCAACTGAACAGGAACCAAACTGTCAACTACCAAAAATAGAATTTACTAAAAATAGTAAATTTCGGAAAGTGCTCGGAACGCAAAGCAAGTCACACCACTGCGAAGCTCTCTGAAAACCCAGAAAGAATCCGCAATTCAATCACCAATTCACGAGCAATAGCAACCAACAAAACATGAAACCCTAATTTCACCTTCCGAGTAGCCTACGGATCTCCGGAATAGGCCAACAGTCAACTGAAAAGATCATGCTCTAGAAGGGGACATTACAATCCGCCCTCCCCAAGATTGCTTGTCCTCAAGCAATCGCAAGCCTGGATGTTGCAGAATCTCATCATTCTCCCAAGTTGCATCCTCCATAGGCAAATTTTTCCACTTCACCAAGTACTCTCTAATTGTTCTTTTTCTCAAAGAACGCTCTCTGGAATCAAGAATCTCTTCGGGAACCAAAACTAGCTGTCCTTCATCCAAAGGTGGTAACTGTGATGAAGCAATAACATTGTGTCCAAGTGCCTTCTTGAGGCGAGACACGTGGAAGACATTGTGTACTCTGCTATTCGAAGGTAGTTCCAACTCATAAGCTACTGCTCCAAGCCTTCTGATAACCTCGAATGGTCCATAGAAACGAGGTTTGAGCTTCTCAGCTCCACTCTTCTTGAGAGTAGACTATCTGTAAGGTTGCAGCCGAAGATAAACCATATCTCCAACCTCAAAAGAGCGCTCAATACACTGCTGATCAGAGTACATCTTCTGCTGATTTTGTGCAATCTGAAGGTTGTTCTTCAAGGATTTCAAGATATCTTGACTTTGCTGCAAAACATCCTTGGCTTGAGGGGCTTTGCTATTACTAAACACCAAATCAGCAAAGCTAGGAGCCTCATAACTGTAAAGAGCCATGAAAAGTGACATCCTTATTAACATGTGAAAGGAAGAGTTGTAACAATACTCGCCTATGTGAAGCCATTTCACCCATGCTCTTTGCTGCTCTGAAACATAGTTTCTCAAATAACCTTCCAACCACTTGTTCACTATCTTTGTTTGTCCATCGGTTTGAGGGTGATAACTAGTGCTTGGAGTAAGCACCGTACCACTCATCCTGAAGACTTCTTGCCAAAAAGTGCTTAAGAACTTGCTGTCCCTATCACTCACAATGTTTTCGGCAACCCATGCAATCTAAACACCTCATGAAAAAACAAATCTGCAACTTGTGCTACTGAAAATGAACTAGTGATGGCAAAGAAGTGAGCAAACTTTGTTAATCTATCCACTACAACATAGATACAATCTTTGGCTTGGACCTTAGGCAACCCAGTGATGAAGTCCATTGATATGCTTTCCCATTTTTGATTGGGAATGGGAAGAAGTTGCAGCAGACCAGCTGATAGAGTATGCTCATTCTTGTTCATCTAACAAGTGGGACACTCCTGGATGTAGCGTTGAACTTCCCCTTTCAGCCCTTTCTAAGAGAATCTTTCCCAAATCTGCCTATATGTCTTGAAGAACCTTTGATGACCAGCAAGTGGAATGTCATGAAATGTCAACAAAATCTTCTTTTTGAGCTTAGAATCAACTACCAAAAAGATTCTACCCTTATAGTGTATCAGCCCTTCAACCACCTTGTACCTTTCGTCATGAAAAGTACCTTCAATGATGCTGGTTGCAAACTAATTTTTGGCATAATCAGCAAGCAACATGTCCTTCCAATCAGTAGTAAGCTCACATAATGAGCTCAAATGACGTCTCCTAGATAGAGCATCAGCGAAAATATTGTTTTTCCCTTTAACATATTCAATGTCAAAATCGTAAGCTTGAAGCTTACTCACCCACTTTTGTTGCCTCTCGTTCAAATCTTTCTGATGCATGAAGTGCTTGAGACTATTGTGATCAATTTTGACCACAAACTTGTTTCCCACCAAATATTGTCTGAACTTAGCTAATGCATGCATAATGGCAAGCATTTCCTTGTCATAGATGGAGTAGGTCCTTTTGACACCTCTTAATTTTCTGCTCTCAAACACAATGGGATGTTTGTCTTACATCAAAACAGCCCCAACTCCTTCACCGGATGCATCACACTGTAGCTCGAAAGGCTTGGAAAAATCTGGAATAGCCAAAATCGGACAAGAGCTCATGATCCTCTTAAATTTATTAAAAGTAGTTTGAGCCCTTTCTAATCAACAAAAAGCCCCCTTTTTCGTGAGGTCAGTAAGAGGAGCAGCATTTTGTGAATAGCCCTTCACAAATCTTTTGTAAAATCCACAAAGACCCAAGAACCCTTTCAAATGAGTCAAGTTCTCTAGAGGTGGCCAATCTACTATTGCCTTGATCTTTTCAGGATCAACCTTCACTCCATCAACACTGATTATGTGACCAAGATAAAGTAGCTCCTTCATTCCAAATTCACATTTGGATTCTTTGGCGAACAAATTCTCTGATTCTAGGATGCTAAGCACTTCTTCCAAGTGCTTGAGATGTTCTTCCCATGTCTTGCTAAAGATCAGAATGTCATCAAAAAATATCAATACGAACTTCCTCAACTGCTTCTGAAAGACTCTGTTCATACAAGACTGGAAGGTAGCAGGAGCATTCGTCAACCCAAATGGCATGACTAAAAACTCAAAGTGACCATAGTGACATCTAAATGCTGTCTTCTCAACATCAAATCCTCTCATCCGAATCTGGTAGTAGCCCGACCTCAAATCAATCTTTGAAAAGAACTTGGCTCCATGTAGCTCATCAATGAACTCATCTATCCTCGGAATGGGGTATCGATTTTTTATGGTGCTTTGATTCAAGGCACGATAATCCACAAACATGCGAATGGTACCATCCTTCTTCTTCACAAGTACAATTGCTGAAGCAAAGGGACTCTTACTTGGACGAATGAAGCCCATCTCCAAGAGTTCCTTAATGTTTTTCTCAATCTCATCCTTCTGCTTCTTAGGGTACCGATATGGAGTTGTGATAACTGGCTTAGCCCCTTCCTTGAGCTCTATGACATGCTCTGAACCCTGTTCAGGAGATGGCCCAGGAGGTAAATCAGCAAACACTTTGCTCTTCTTGGTGAGTAGAGACTGAATATCAGGATAGTCCCCCTTTGTTTCAACCGGACTAGCTGGAAGAACCATACATTCTACAGCCCACTCAACTTGATCATGACGAATCAGCCTTGCCATTCTCATAAATGACACAATCCGAGGACCACCATTGGACATTCCTCTTAGCACTACCTTCTTCCCATCGGATTGAAACTTGAGCTCCATGGTTTGCAGATTTAGAGAGATCTCTCCAAGAGAACGCAGCCATTGAATGCCTAGGACGGCATCCGTATCTCCAATGTTAACTACATAGAAGTCATCCTTGACTTCATATTTGCCCAATTGCATAGACATGTTTGAAATCTTCTTGGTGCAAGAAATGTGAAACCCATCAGCAACCATAACCTTGAAGCCTTCAAATTCTTCTGTTTGCAGCCCCTTCTTTGCCACCACAACTCCATCAATGAAGTTATGCGATGCTCCAGTATCAATCAAAGCGACTATTCGCTGCCCCTTAATCATCCCCCGAACCTTGAAGGATTCATTCTTTTGAAAGCTCGAGAGTTGAGCCAAAGTACCTCCACTTCCCTTTTCATCTTCGGACTCTTCTGGAGCTCTTTCCACTTCGCTGTCATCAAAATCAGACTGCTGGTCTAAAAAATCATAATTACTTTCTTCAGCTAAATAGTATTCAATTTGATGAAATTTGACTCCCTTTGGGAAAATATGATCTTGGGACCATTTTTCTCTACACTGGAAACATAACCCTTTTCTTCTAAGTTCGTTAAGGGTCTTTGGATCCAACCTTGTGACATGAGTTTTATCCTGTTTGAACTCTTTATGATGAGGTCTTTTTCCTCTATCATTATTGTGAAATGATGGCTTGGATTGAAATTTGGTTTTAGGAGCAACCCACTCCATATTTCTTGCTTTCTTCATCGCCTCTTGTAAGGAGGGTGGATCAAAGGCTTTAATCCAACCTTTGAGTGGTTCCATCAATCCTTCACTGAATAGGATCACCAAACGCCTCTTAGTGATTCCCGTGACCATGACTGAAAGTCTCTGAAACTTAGCTATGTAGGCATCAACTGTGCCATATTGTCTAAGCTGTGCCAATTCTCTGAAATGCACTTGTGGATCTTTTTTCTCAAATCTCTCTATGAGCCTATTGGTGAACTCATCATAGGTAGTGATAGACCGATGACCCAAGGTGACTAGGCCATGGTACCACCACTCGTGCGCCACCCCATCAAGGTGTAGCGTAGCGAACTTAATCGCCTCCTCTTCTGCCATGGGTCTAAGAGCTAGGTAGTTGTCTAACTTCTGTATCCAAGCTCTTGCTGAACTATTGTCACTCCCATCAAAATGTGGAAGCGTAACCTTGTTAATAGCTTGATGCAAATCCCTCTGCACTGTTGTTCCCCTATGTTCATGATGTCTTCCTTGTCCTTTATTCTTCCTTTTATGGTCCATAAAATCATTGTAAGACATGTCTAGCTTGATTTCATCAGGAAGAGAATCATACTCAGCATGGTCGATTCTCAACTGTTCCACAAATGATGCATTTTCTTTTGGATCAGGTTGAGGGTTTACTGGTGCCAAGAAGGTGGGTTTGAATGGCCTGGAAGAAATGTATGTGCTATTTGGAGTAGGCTGAGCAACATGTCCATTTTGCGGGTTGGAGGCACTGTGCTCTCCAGTATGCCCTCGATTGTTCTATGGAATTGGGTTCTGGCCCATTTTTCCCATCATGAAAGATACCATATCCATTATGGCATCTATCTTCCTCTCAAACCTCTTTCCTGGGCTTGGCGTTCTTTCTCTTCCCTTTCCACTTTCTTCTCTATTGCTGGTAAACCTCTCATTACCACCCTATGTCCTCTCATTATCCCCCATTTCTTCTCCCGGAGAAGATTCCTAATTTGCTCTTAATACCTTTGAAGCTGTCTGACCTTCCCGAGCCTGATGCCACTGAAACTGACTTGTAGCCTTCTTGTATTCACTTGCTAAGTATCTCTATTCTCTGTCACTCATAGAAAGTTTCTTTCACAGGATGGCAGGATGCGTGGCTCTGATACCACTGAAATATTCCGAACCAATTTTTTTCAATTTTTGGATTATAATAAGCAAAGCAACACACATTCGTTAGGGTTAGCACTAAAACCAAAACGATGCGGAATTCAACTCTAACCAAGAATGTACACCAGGATCCCGAGTAGGGCAAGGTGTGAGCATATGGTCAGAGGATCTCAATGCAATTCTGATAAAGAACTCTAACCAAGAATGCGCCAGATGACGACGAGCATATGGTCAGAGGGTCTCTACTAACTACAATGCTGAGAGTAACTCGACGCCAAGAATGTGCCTTCCAACCCAAGATGGGAATGGAGCTACCATATGGCGGAGATTCTAATGAGCTACAATGCAATACAGAAAGTAAATAGGCAGCAAGCCAGCCTCTTCCACTTATTCAGTGGGTATCACAAGCAAATAAGGAAAATAAGTGAGAATGCTGACAGTACTACTGTTCAGCTTACAACATGATAGAGAATGTCTTGCCACGAACATGAATCAAGAGTTAAATAGTGCTGCAACAATATATTGAATCTCCTTTGCTAGATAAGGAAGCTTAGATCAAAAACTCCACTCTAGTGACCAACTTGACAATCTGATTTTTGACAGTTCTGCTTTCAAATGTATAAACAGCAGCCCTAGAACTCACTATTTTGCTTACAACTCTCTCCAAACTCACTCAAAATCCCTGAGACAAAGTGCATATTGGTCCTAGGATGATGGCGCCTAAGATTGAATCACAAAAACTAACCAAAAGACATCATATAATTTATGCATGAATTTCAAGGCAGTCCCAAATGGTATGACCCTCAAGGAAGGGCAATTTGCCTTTATAAATTCAGAGACTTCATCAAAAAATCTGAAAGTTAGTGGAAAGGGTCGCCCCTCATAGACAGAGAAAAATGCAATACCCAGAATGATTCTTTTTGTATTTTTTGACTTATGAGTAAAAACAATAATCAGCTATAATGAAGAGACAATTCCAGAATTTCACTAATATGCATGAAACTGAACTACAAAGTCACACAACTACTACAATGCAAAATCTCACTACAAAACCACTCAAACTACAACTACCTCATCACTAGTCGCTATCTCTCAAGCAAGAAGCAATGCCAAGCTAGGAGGCATACATTCCTCGAAGCAGTCCCAATACCATTCCGGCAACATAACATTCTTGTAGACAAAAGATGCTCAAATGAAGAAAATAGGCCACCTTATAAAGGCACAGCAAGGAATCTCCAGAAGCTTCTAGAAGAGAAGCCCTAAATTCAAATTTGAAATAAACCTTTTCCTTCCAAGAGATGGCGTCCACTTTCAAAGCTTCACTTTGACTTTTATTTTTAATTCCATCTTCCAAGAAATAGGCATCCAACATTAGCTTCAATTTTTGACTTTAATAAAATATAAAATCCTCTCCATGAAGCGCCCACCCTTGAAGACCACTTTTTTAAACAACATTAAGTTATAAGACTAGGCCAAGGGGATAATATAACCTTTAAATATAACATTACTGAAGTTAATTGAACTTATCTCTCCAACTGCATCCCAAGGCCAAAATTTGAATAATCCAACTGAACTGACAGCAGAGGGAAGCCAATTGAACAGGAACCAAACTGTCAACTGCCAAAAATAGAATTTACTAAAAATAGTAAATTTGGGAAAGTGCTCGGAACGCAAAGCAAGTCACACCACTGCGAAGCTCTCTAAAAACCCAGAAAGAATCTGCAATTCAATCACCAATTCACGAGCAATAGCAACCAACAAAACATGAAACCCTAATTTCACCTTCCGAGTAGCCTACGTGTCTCCGGAATAGGCCAACGGTCAACTGAAAAGATCATGCTCGAGAAGGGGACATTACAAGTGCTATGGCAATTATGGGAATGATAAAATCACAGCTAGTCTATTTTCATGCCATTTAATCTATTATTCAAGTAATTCTCTTTCATCATTTTTTTAATTAATTAATTAACATCAATTTTCTATGACTATATATGTGATTGGAGAATTTTGACACTACTATCAATAATATTCAAAAGACTGGTTTACTTTTTTTGAGCTAGATATGTAGCACTTTTGCATGCAAGTACAATTAGAACATCATCAAACACATACACTCCAAGAAGAAGTTGAACAATTTAAATTTTTTTGATGGTAACCATACAACAAGTGATAGGGACCAATTTTAAGCCCATATAATTGAATAATATTGATCATAGTTGGCAAACTCGTTGAGTTTTCAGCGAGTCTTTAAAAACCTGTGAGTTTTTCCCTAAGGTGATTTTTTCGAACTTTAACTCGCAAGGTTTTTTTGGCGAGTTTTTCCTGAAAACTCGTCTAGTTTCGATCGAGTTTCCGAGTCTGAGCAAAAAAATCATTGACTGTGCATAACTAGGTCCGCGTCAAAAAAAGTCATTTCATATCACAAAAACATATTTCTTTTGGTTTGCAAAGCAAAGAAACCCTCCCCAACCAAAAAGACACCATTTGCAACATTTTGCCATCAAGAAGAGTGGATTTAAACGGATTGTTTTGCAGATTTTGAAGGGAAATTTGATTCATAGGTAAGTTTTTGGTTTTCCATTTTTTTTTGTTTAATCATTTTTTTTCATTCTTGTTGCAAAATATTGAATCCAAATTGAAAAAAAAATCTTCATAAAGCAAATAGAAGCAAGATTTTTGCATTTAGATTCCAAAAAACAAGATTCATCACTATTTTTTGTTGATTTTTTCTGATTTTTTCATTATTTTCACTGTGTTTTGAATTTTTCAAACCTAGGTCAATTTGTTGATTTTAAATATTTTTTGTTTGAAAATAATGTTAATTTATTTATTGATTTGATCATTTAAACACATTTGTATCAATTTAAATCAAATTTAGAGAAATTTTTTAATGATTTATCATTTTATGTGTATAATTTAGGTTTTTTTTTTAATTTTTTGTATTAAAAATCTAATATGTTGTACATTTTTTTGTATGTGCAAGTTAAATACGCACTATAATGGCTTCTACTTCAAATTCAGGCTCAGACTCCCACCCATCAACACTCATGCCATCATGGTTTCCAAGCACTCGTCCTCCAGGAGCTAGAGACCCTACATGGAAGCATGCTATGAGAGGACTATCACCTAGATCGGTTGTTTGCACTAAATGTAAGAAGGTACATTTTGGAGGCATAAATCGCCTCAAATGCCATCTTGCAAGCATTACTCGCCGTGATGCCAAGCCTTGTCCTAGGGCCACAGAAGAGATAAAAAGAGAGATGAATGCTATCCTTGTAGCTACCGAAGAAAAAAATTTGCAAAGGGAGAGGGCAAAGGCAGCCATAGCAGCATCCATAGCTGGTGGACATGGTCATGAACCAGTCGAGATAGAGTCTCAATCAGATGAGGAGGCAGATACTAACATTGTGGGCTCTCTTTGTGGTCCATGCATTCGTGGCACACCAGCCTCTAGGCCCCCCACTTCCTCTACTTCAAGTAGAGTGCCACCACCTACTTCTTCACGCACACCACATAATTTTTTTGTGCCAAGAAACACACCAGGAGCACAGACATCATTGGAAGCTACAGGGTGGAATGAGGAGGTGCATCAACATGCCAACATGACATGTGCAGACTTTTGGTGTTTCAATAACATTCCATTCAATGTGGCAAGTAGTCCCTATTGGCATAATTTGGTTACTGCATTGGCAGTTGCAGGAAAAGGCTACAAGCCACCTTCTCGCAAAGACTTGAGTGGGAGGTTAGTCAATTTAAATTTTATGCTAAGTTTACGTTCTTTAATTTAAATTAATTTATGTTGAATTTAAGCTATTTTATGTTTAAAAATTAAAATTTTGTACTTATTTTACTTTGTACTTGTAGGTTGCTCACAAATGCAACCGAAAGGGCGGTGCAAGTAGTGGAAGATCAAAAGAAAGAATGGAAGAAACATGGCTGCACCATTCTTTCCGATGGGTGGATGGATGGGAAAAACCACACCATCCTTAATTTTTTGGTTTCTTCAAAAGGTGAAGTTGTGTTTTTGAAATCGATGGATGCCTCCAACAACAAAAAAAGAAAGAAACATTGTGTACATTGTTGGAGGAAGTTGTCATGGAGGTGGGGATAGATAATGTGGTGCAAGTCATCACAGATAATGCAGCAGCATATGTGGCAGCTGGGAGATTGTTTGAGTATAGACATCCTACACTTTTTTGGTCACTATGTGCAGCTCATTGCCTTGACCTTCTTTTGGAGGATATAGGCAAACTTTTTGGGTGGCACCGATTGTAGATGATGCAAGGAGCATCACAAAAAAGGGAAGGAGTTGGTGAGATCGGGTGCCACAAGGTTTCCAACGGTTTTCCTAATGTTGCAAAGCATTTTGGGTTCTTTGACTGCTTTAAAACAAATGTTTGTGAGTCAAGCATGGCTAGACTCAACTTATGCAAGGAAGCCTAAAGGAGAGAGAGTTGCAAAAATAGTCTTTGACAACCTATTTGCACAAAGAACTACAAAGATTGTGAAGGTAACTTCAAAACTTTGATTTTAAACTCAAGTTGAAATTTTATTGTTTTTTAATTTAAGTCTTTCATTATAAATTTGTAACTTTAATCTTTTTGTATTTGTAATGTAGGTGTCGAAGCCCTTGGTTAGAGTCCTCCACTTGGTAGATGGGGATCAAAACCCAATGGGATATATTTATGAGGCCATGGATAGGGCCAAAGAGGCTATCAAAAATTATTACATGGGATCCAGCCTAAAATTTGATCCCATATGGGAGATTGTTGATAGGAGGTGGAACAATCAACTCCACCAACCCATCCATGTAGCAAGGTACTTCCTCAACCCTAATTTTCTCTTCTCAGACAACTTCTATCCTAAAGGAGAGGTTATGGAGGGTCTCACGACATGCATTCAGAGGATGGAGCTCAAGGTTGAGGTGAGAGGCCTCATTGTCCAAGAGTTGGATCTTTACACAGAGAAAAGGGGTAAACTCTTTTCGTTAGAGCTAGTTGTTTGAGGAAGAACCATTCAACCACCAGGTATAAAATTGGGAGTCTTTAAGTTTATTTCACATGCATCTTATAATTTGATAAAATGTGTTTTGACTTTGTTTTCTAACTCTTCAATATTTTTTTTTTGCGGAGGTTTGGTGAAAAAATTGGGGTGGAAATACTCCCAATATCCAAAAAATTGCCCTCTGCATACTATGTCAGCCTTGTAGTGCATCCACTTGTGAGCGGAATTGGAGCTTGTTTGAGGCCAGTCACACAAAGAAGAGGAACAAATTAGCTCAAAAACGCCTCAATGACCTTGTCTTTGTGCAATACAACCTTCAGTTGCACACAAAAAGAGTAGAGGACAAATCACTAGATCCTATTGATTTGGACGAGATAGATCCGTATAGTGATTAGACAAGGCGAGATGAGCAGCCTTCATTGTTTACCGAGAACAAGATTCTTGATTTCAAGAGACAAGCAATGGAGGATGTGGGTGCAACAGGAGATGTAGGGTTGGAGGACATTCATGAGGATGAAGAGTCATTGTGAGAGCCAGATATTTCTAGGGTAGTGGTCGAGCCTCAACCAGAACCTTCCATGCCAATCAAGGAGCCACCGGCACCACGTACTTGCAGGACTAGAGCATCTACCTCTTCCCTAGCTTTGACTAAATTAGGGAAGAGGAAGGTGTAAAATGTTGTATTTAATATTTACTTCTAGTTTTACTATTTTCATTTTCAGCTATCTTTTGTAATTTGTATCAAACTATCAGGCTTTCAGCCATTAGGATTCCGCATGAGAATGCGATTTGTAATCAATTTGTGTTAAAGTTGATCAAATTTAATAGAAAACACTTTTGTCCTCATTTATGGACTCATTGGATTTATCTTGTCATTGAATTTTGCAAAAAAAAATGTGTTTCTAATGAAATTTAAGCAATTTTTTAAGTTCTCGAGGTTTTTGCCGAGTTTTCTCCGAGTTTTTGTTGACTCATCGATTTTGGGATGGGTGAGTTTTTTGGTGAGTCGAGTTTTCCAACTATGATATTGATCCACAATCAAACCGTATCACTAAACCTATGGAACATCGATTTGTAAAAGACTCTGCTTAGGCCAATCAAGATGATTTGGAGGCAAAGGCAAGTATCATGTTGGAGTTAGAGATGAAAGTAAAGGTAATGGGACAACTTGTTCTTTCCACTTCCAAGAACTTCCATGGCACAAAAAGGAACAAGCAAGTAGTGTTGGGGCCATCAAATCCCCTCTTGTAATGTATATTGTAGTCAATGGATTTTCTACTATATATTAAGGTTTTTAACTTTAAAATAATATCCATCCAGGTTTTGACCACTGTTCTAGAGGAATACATATCCAACCCTTCAAGCACAGCTCCACACATCTTGTGTGTTTCAGTAAGCTAGGGACAGATGAAATGTACATTGACAACTTATCCTTAATGTCTCTAGGAATTTTTGGGTCCTCTATGACATGTTCCAAGGAAGTAGTTTATTTTTCTTAAGTTTGGGGCCCATCTACACATCAAACGCTTAAAGGGTATCCAAACCAACCCTACAACATCCCAAAGCATGTTGGTACATTCCTCATCATATTGAGCATTTGTAGACATCTTTGGCAATGAATTGTTTTTAAGGCTATAGAGGCTCACAACAATTGTGTCTAATAAGAACTCTAATAATTGAGCTTTCTGCGAAATGCTTGCAACTTTAACATTTTGTCATGGTTTAAATATGATTTTCATAGTCTCATTTCCTCATTTCAAACGATTCTTATTACAATCATTTTCATGTTAATATAATATACATTCAAATATTCCCTAATGGGTAGACCATAGCTAAAATGATAAAAATGCTACGATGCCAAAGCAAAGCCCCAAGTTCGAGTCCCAATGAAACATGATAAAATGATTGAAATTAGGTAATATATTGTATCCAATTCATTGAGTTTGGCAAACGCCAACAGAAAAGATTGGGTGTAATTTGCAAGTGAATTTAGCATAAAAGGTATCCTTCAATCATGGCAACTAAGCCAAAGGTTACCTTACAAAGAGAACGTATCAAATTTTAAAAAATCACATATTACATATTTGTATTTGTCAAAATCGAATTTCCATGTTCATTGACATAAAAGAAAGGTTTTCTAAAAATTACCGTGTTTATATGTGCAATGCAACTCTTTAGAAAATAGAATGCTTAATGTTATTTAATTATGCAAAAGAAAAACTGAAAATTTTGTAAAGATTTTTTTCTGCTTTCCCTTTATCCTTTTAGGATCAGGCTTTTGTAATTCTTGACTTGTTTTCTGACTACTTCTATGCTGAAGAATTCTCAAGGTGGTATGGGGCATCCATATGCAGGCTTCACTGTGCCTGAAAATTTTCAAAAACAGAGCATTTTGCCCATTTTGGCAAAATCATCAGTTTCCACACACAGTGAATACACAAATGCCACAGTGAATTCATCATCTACCACAGAAATATCTCTTCCATGACAATAGTGAAATCACCTCTCTATCAGAAATGGAAAATTCATCATAGGAAGTTGTGGGTGTCCCATGACATTCCATTTCTCAAATTTTCTCTTCTTCGTGCAATGTTATGGTCTTTTCAGCTTCCATATGTGTGTAAGATCTATTAATAGTCCATTTGGGATGTGGTTTAACAAGTTCTTAGTATTTATTTTCATTGTGGAGAGCTGTAGTTCAAAGTTTTGGTCAAAATCTGCGAGTACTTGAAACTGTCATGGCAGCAGAGTGCAGGGGAGTGTTTAGAGAATTGCTTTGGAGGTAGTTAAATCTTAGACAAAGGAGTTAGAGCTCTGTTTTGCA
Organism: Sequoia sempervirens; assembly: GCA_007258455.2. Taxonomy (NCBI): domain Eukaryota; kingdom Viridiplantae; phylum Streptophyta; class Pinopsida; order Cupressales; family Cupressaceae; genus Sequoia; species Sequoia sempervirens. The sequence goes on from VDFB02000017.1 coordinate 515,871,578, forward strand.
AGCCCAAGGTCTGCCACCTCATTATAAATGCCACTTTGAAGCACAAGTGAGACTGTGCTCACGTTTTCAGCAGGAGTTTTTACCCACAAGTTGTTTCTCCAAGGTAATCGTGTTTTATTGATGGTGTTGCTCTCTATTCTGTTTTCATTTCCCCTTGTTCAGTTATCTTATCTAAATTCAGTGTTATTTCTCTCTGAAACTATGAATTAAAAAACCATTGTTAAGCAAAGCTAGTAAAGGAATATCCTTATTGTTTACGGATCATCCCCAACATTTAGGAAAAAGAATTGTGTAACCCACATTAGCTCCCCACATACTAAAATTGTAGACAAATGGTAGGCTTTGATGAATAGGACGCCTGCTAGCTTGTAATTGATTAAATGTATACCTTAAATAAAGGATATAACAGTAAATTTGCTACTGTGCAATTTACTATCCTTTATGTTTTTCTAATTTGTGAAGTTTTTTTCAGAGTCCAAATCAAGCCAAGCTTCTGCACTATGCCTGGTAACCCACTATCCATATAAATATGCTTCAGCAAAAGATTTCCTCAGATACTGTTGTTTTTGGTTTTTCCTAAAGATTAGAGTTAAACCATGACATCTGTGGCATACTGAACGCAATATCCATCCCAATAATTACAGTACTGCATGCCCTATGCACTATCACAATAATTACAGTGCTGTGGCATACTGATTAGGTTTTGTATGACCCTATGGAAACTAATTACAATACATAAAATTGTAATGTACTACAAATTTAAATTGTAAAACCAACAAAAACGGCAAAAAGAAATACCTAGAAAATAACACATATGAAAGCAATCAGCATATCCTCAAATCCTTAAAGAAAGAAATTATATTAATGTCCACAAGTGGGGACTCAAGAGTGCTTCAGTATACAATAAAATGTTCGAGGATGAGAATATCCTAGACAAACCCAAAAAGGATAAGAAACAAATACAAAAACACAAAATGGTTGTGGACCACTAACACGTGGTCAAGAAACCAATATAAATAACCTAGTAGGGGGAACAAGATCCCCAAAGAGCAAAGCTGAGGAGTACTACAGAGATAAGATGCAAGACTCAATGAATATCTTTGTCCAAGACTGAAAGGGAGGAGACCTCAACATATCATCGAAAACTATGCAAGGATTGATACAAGATCTAATAGTGCTCATCGAGGAGTGTGAAGTAGCTTCTAGTCTATCTACATCTATGTGTGAAGTAGTGGTATTGAAAGGTTGCTTAGAGTCATCAATCTTCTGGATGGGTTGGAAGGAGGAGGTAATCAACCTAGGGGGTTGAGGATCCCTAGACTCCCTGCCAGGATCTATGCTGAAGGGTGACTACCTTCTATAGATAAAGGGCCAGGCACCACTGGTCTAGATATCCAAAGAAAGTAGATAGAGTATTCCCTAATTCCCTGTAGAGGCAGTAGTATCTCCCTTGAATCTCATAGAAAATGGGACATTTGAAGGAGTGTTCCTCAATCTCCACCTCCTAGAGAAAGAAAAGAAAGTGAATCTGGTCCTGGTGATGAATATGATGATCTGTTCCAGCTCCTAATTGGTGGGAACACGCCCTTAGTTGGCCAAGGGGAAACCTCAAGTTGGGTGACCAATGACACTAGAGATAGTGAGGATGACATAAAATACCATCCTCCAATTGTAAGAAACGCTTTGCATATAAAGCAAGCTTTGGGATGAGCAGCACAAGAGGGGAGGTCCCGATCACTTTGATGTATTGTTTGTAAATGTCCTCTCTAGCAGCTCTACTGATGGTCTCCTTTTAAGGAAGGAGTGAAGCAAGAACATACAAGGAATACATGAAAGGAAGTAGTTGTTCAATCAAAATTTTGATAGAAAGGAGCAAGCTAGTCTCAAAGTACCAACAATATTGGAGTATATTGGAGCGGGGAGCCCAATGAAACAATTTTCTTAAAGGAACAAAGAGCTAAGTATGGATACCTCTCATGACAAAAAGTAGAATCCCCCATGGATCTAAGTATATGAATGTAGAAAGTAATTTGGAAGATAGTCTCAAGATGTAGCAGCTAGGCAGCAAACTCTGCCTCGACAATGCTTTGAGGAACAACCCACCTGCAAGGAATCATGTGCTATAACATAAGAGTCTAGACCATCTCAATATGAACCCAATCAATAGATCCCAAGCCAAGTCCCCAAACTTCAGACCCATATAAAATTGTAGGCTTGATGATTGTATCAAAATGCTCATCTTTGAAGGGATATCTTGGAGTGGATATGGAAACACAGATGATCCAAGACAAAGAAAGGCATAGCCCTTGCAAAGATGTAAATGACACATGAGCTTCATGCTGATGAATGGACCAAAAAATTGGACTCCCAAATATTGGAAGTCAATGTGAGTCCAAAAAATTGGAAGTCAATGTGACGTCCAAAGTAGCGCACTTGTAGAAAAACTAGAATCTGAAAAGAGAATGTTTGGAGATGTTAAAAATCATGATCTTAGTTTTACTAAGGTTGACCACAAGCTAGTAAAGTTCGCAGAAATGAGCAAGGGCATTAAGTTGTCATAGTAAGCCTTTGGCAAAATGAAAGAGGAGACCATCATTACCAGTATGGCTATAAGCACCTCATGTAAAATACAGCCATCATCCATAGGAGCAAGTTGCCAAAGAAACTTCTCCAATTCATCAATGTAAATGTTGAAGAGGGTCGATAAGAGAGGATGCCCTTGTTTGACCCCAATGGTATTGTACACAAAGTTTAAAGACCATGAGAAACATGGAACTGCCCAAAAACTGTATCATAAAGCTTCCAAGCTGCGGTGATTAGAGGATCAAGAATACTAACCTCATGCATCTTCTGGAAAAGTGTCTTGAAACATGTTGAAGGTCTTCCTGAAGTCTATAAAACAACAAAAGACTATGGAAGACTGATGACAAGCCTCCTTGATAATAGCCCAAAGTGTAAAAGTATTCCAGGCATAGTTTTTTTTTTTTTTTTTTTTAGACTGCAGGAATCGGGTAGCACGACCCCCTATAAACTGCAGTGCACCTGGTAAACTTTTTAACGTGACCGGCGGCGCTGGCGTGACACGCCCTCCGGTACCATGGGACGGGGGAGACTAGAACTCATGACCAGCAGAGCCGCAACGGAATTACTTAGCCAACCGAGCTAGGGCCCCCGCACAATCATTTATTCCAGGCATAGTTACCAGGTTAAAAAAAAATTGATTTGTTTAAGCGGCCAAAAAATTTCAAAAAAAATTGAAAATTTCTATAAGAGTTGAAAATCTGGAGTGAATCAAACAAGTCCAACGGGTTCAAAAAATCCTGATCCAGTAGGATTTGAGCCAAATTCGACTGGATCTAGTAACTATGATTCCATGCACCATTGTAATAACCTCACACATTCTCTTTTCTCCCATATCATTTTCAGAAAAGGAGTTGCAGCCATAACGTGTGTTTATTCTTCAAAGAATAAACAGGAAAAGGAAGAAATTGAACATTGATCTATTTCTGCTCTCAGAACAATTTCCTTTGTATCTTTTGCCCTTTTCAGTGGGAAATGAATGAAAAAAGAGGTGAGCTAAAGTTTGATCATAAGATTTCATCAGTAGTGGCAATGATAAAATGCTTGGTTTTTTGGAGAGAATAGGTTGATGTTGACTCACTCTCTGACGGACATTATTTGATCCTGACTAGAAAACTCTATCTGCAATAAGTTATACATGCTTCCGGATATTTTCTGGAAAAGAATTCACTTTTTTCTCAATTTTTTCCAAATATTTTTGCTCAAGCATATTTCATATTTTTCTAAACCTCTCATATTTAGTTTCTATGAATATGGGTACTATGGTGGCAATGATAAAATAAATAATAATTATAAAACTGTAAACTGGAAGCAAAAATGCACCAGAAATTAAACAATTTTCTAACAATTACAATTGCAATCCCAAGGATATCTACATTGCATACAATTCATTTCATGCTTGATTTTACTCTCAATTACCTAAGGCCAATTGTTGAACTCTAAGGAAAACCACAGAGCTATAGCTATGACCAACGTGGTATTCTCAACTTTCTTAAGAAAGCAACTGAAGCTTTAAATCGATTATTAAATTGAAGCTGGACTTTTAACTTATATTTGTGTGGGTCCCCAAAACATATTGTTTGAAAGGTGTCAATTTATTTGTGGCAGAAGCAGCCTAAGAAACAGTTCATTTATGATAATGACTTTCAACATTATGACAAAATATTTGAAAATTTGACATATTCAGGAGAGGATTTCAATAAACGTGGACATATGTAAGACTCAAATGCATATGAAACTGTTTAACGTTACCTGCAAATCATAGATTTCTAAGTAATATTCTAAATCAAAAGAGAAATCATCATCCATGACCAATAATTATTCACCATGCATATACATGTTCAGCCATAAATTCCAACCAAATTAGCCTTCACATTTGCAATCCTGCTAAATCTCTAACTTGGCAATGCATCGGCTCTTGCTAGTTGCTACAATGAGAATCATTAGCTCATCTTTATATTGACTTCAATTAACCAGGAGAAAAGAGAAAAGTCTTGTCGATTATATTTACCATTAATTGCCTTTATAACAAATTAGAATTTATTTTTCGCCAACAATGATAACATTTAAAGTCCATTAGATCATAATATTGTGCATTGCCAATAATCTTGCATACTTAAGACTCAAATGCATATGAGTATGTTTAATGTCACCTAGAAATCATGCATTGCTAAGTATTCGTGTGAATCAAAAGAGAAATCATCGTCCATGAGAAATTAATTATTCACCATCTAAATGCACTTTCAGCCATAAAATTAGCCTTCCCATTGTCCAGAACTGCTAAATCTCTAACTTCACAATGCATTTGCTCTCACGCAATGAGAATCTATACCTTATCTCTATTAATCTTCCACACAAAAAGAGAAGATCCTTGGTAGAATGTCGTGTGTGTGCGCCTGTGTATTATTGCTTCATATTCCATCAACAATTGCCTCCTCCGAAAATTATAGTTTATTCTTCCATAACAATATTATCATTTTAACTCTATTAGATCATATGTAATATTCTTCCCTTACAATGATATGCCGAACTAAAAAAACCACTGTAAAATACCTTAAAGTCTTCATCATCATCTAAAGGACGAGGCCGCTTGTTACCTACAACAATTGATAGTTGGATACACTCAATAGATAGCATTTCATGGTCAATTTTCTACACAAAAATGAAAGAGTTTGGAATTTTAGACAGACGTGTAATGTTGCCTGCATAATCTCCACCAAAATCATCATCCTGTACAAGGTCAAAGAGAAATTTGTTTCAAGGTATATAATAAATAAAGCATATATGCAATATTATGAGACAATAGTTGGAAAAGTCAGCATACATCATCCAGGTTAGGGGAACTGGCCATGGCGGTGATGCAAATCAGTGCCAAATGCTCGCCCTGTTTTCCTTACTCCCTTCTCAGCACATCCAATCAAATACTTCAGAAAAAAAGCAATCAAATAATACTAACACCATTTCTAAATTGCCATACTATGGCTCAAGCACAATTCTTGTTTGCTACAAGGTTAGATGGAACTCAATCCCAATAATCCCACAAAAAAATAAAATTGAGAAAATAGCCACAGACGCAAGAAGAAACTTAAGATAACTGTTAGGAAAGCCCATAACGGAACCAACCACAAAGTACCAAATCCCTACCTCCTTTCTAATTTTTTGCTTGGCTCGGTTGAGTCCGTTTAACAGTTTGGAGTGCAACTGTATGGCATATTTTAAATACGTACAAGTTTTGATGGTGTTAGGGGAGAGGGCCCTTTGAGCATGTTTCAATAGTTGTGATAGTAGTTGTTTATATAATGTTCAACTTTTTTATTAATATTGGATCAATAGTTGTGACATGACCTATTCATAATTAAACAAAATGTATTCATTTGATCTAAAAAATAATTAATCATGTGATGCCACATCAACACTCAACTACCCATGATGTGAATGCACAAGTATTGGTTAACTACATCTTGAAAAGAAGCATGCTGATGTGGCATCATATTTTATGATGTGGCCCTGAAACGAAAGCTATAAGCAGGGGACTTGCCAAGTAAGTTGTTGTAAAAAATTGGGAGTGACTTGAAATTTCCATGTAGGATAATTAGAAGCCCGAAATTACAGTGCTCAACTACTGGGTCCTCTCCCCTAATATGTTATTTATCATACCAAATTAATACTTCTATCAAATCCTCTCATAAGCCTTGATCATGTCCAACAATGTCACAAGGTTCCAATTGAAGTTCGAAAATTTATTTTAAAAAATTATTTTAATTTTAAAAAACAAAATAAAAAATTTTAAAATTTTATCATTAAAAAAATTATTTTAAAAAATTTAAAATATTAAAATTAATTTTATTTAAAAAATTTATGATTAATAAGTAAATTAAAATAATAATAAATGTAAATATATTAAATATCATTTTTTAATGGGAGTAACACTTTGGTGAAATAGTGGGGTTTCTTGCTTGTAGTGTCAACAATTAAGGTTCAAATCTCGCAGGGTTACTCTCTACGCATCAATAATTAAGGGGCCCCCAAAATCTTGCATTTTAATTTAATTGTGGGATGTGGAGTGGGGCATTTGTATTCCACCTAGGAGTGCATGTCTAGCTTAAATAAAGGGTGACCCTTTGGTGAAATAGTGTGGCTTATTGTCTATAGTGCCAACAACCAAAATTCAAACCTCGTAGAGTTACTCTTTACCATATCAACAATTGAGGGGGCCCAAGATCTTGTATCTTGATTTATCCATGGGATGTAGAGTGGAGCATTTGCATTCCACCTAAGGGAACATCCCTAGCTTAAATTAAAAAGTAATGATACAATTAATAAAACACAACGGAGCAAAATCACGTCGATCTAGGGTTTCAACCATGGCATTACCAAATGGGAGAAAGGTGAAGGACATGAGGAGGAGATAGATCCAACCCAAATCAAAAAATTTAAGGGCCAATATAGCACCAAAGTAGAGCTCAGGGATGGGAAAATCCATAGAAAGAAGAAAGATGGAGCCTCACAAACTACAAGCAAAAGGGCTCATAAGGAAAGAGAAACTTTGTAGACTTGAAAGAGTAAAAATGGGGATCTTCAAACAATAGATGGAAATCGATGGGGGCATCATGGCATTTGAATGTCTAGCGACCAAAAGAGAATTCTCCATTAACATGTGTGAATGATATTCCTCTTAAACCCAAGAGTATTCATAGTATATCACTTGATTTTGATGGAGATTGTTTGAAAAATAGTGTTAAGGAAATGAAGGAGAGTGCTTTCTTTATGAAATGGACCAAGGAATGGCTTGCTCTTGATAAAGTTAAAAACTACGTGGAGAAGCAATGGAGGAAAGATATGAAGCTTAAAACCCTAACTAATGGTTTCTATTTGATGGAATGCCCTAATAAAATATGTAAGAGATGGATCCTAAATAGTGGCCCATACTTGATGGGAGGACTAGGTTTTTACATTAAGGATTGGATACCAAACTTTAATCCTTTAAAGGAATAAATGACAAAGGTTCCTATATGGATTAGACTTTGCAACTTGCCAATAGATTATTGGGGTGAAGAGACATTAAGATTCATAGGTGAGCAATTGGGCACTTTTATTCTAGCCAATGAAAAAATGGAATCAAGATATTATAGTATATATGCAAGGTTGTGCATAAGCTTTAAACCCTTCCCCCCTCTCTTGACAAAAAATGAACTACAATTGGAGCAAGGAATTTGGCACCAAATAATTGAGGTGGAAGAAAAGGCTGAAATCTATGCATATTGTAGGAAGCTAGGTCATGTGGAAGCAAAGTGTAAGAAGGTTAATCATTGTGATGAATGGAAAACTAGTAGGCTTGAAAAAGCCACCTCAAAATTGGATGGTGAGGAATCTTGTGATCCAACATCATCTTAAGCAAACAGAGAGATGGTTGAGGATAATGTGAATGAGGGAATCCATGAAGCTCAAGCAGAGATGGTTATGCCTAATCAGGCTGTCATAGTTGATAAGGGGTTAAATCAACTATCAAAGATAAGAGAGGAAGTGATACTTTTGGACGAAGGCATTAGTCACAACTCTCTAGGTTGTGGCAACTATGCCCCAAGATCTATCTTGGGAAGCAGGGAGGTCAAGAAGACAAGCCTTCCTAGGAAGCAGAGAGAGATGGTTAAGATGAGTATAATTGAGGCCTGGGAAGATAAGGAAAACACCCCTAGAAGGAGAAAGGAATGAAGACCTTTTGGATGCTTCAAAGGAAACAATTAGCTTGTTCAAAGATGATGAGAAGGACAATTTTGAAATGAAAATGTTGAGTTAGAATAAGGATTATTTTGGGAAGGTTCAATTGGGGGGGGAAAGGAAAAAAGGTCAAAAATCCAACCGAGTCTAGTTAGAGTTGGCTAGTAGGGGCAAGGGTCAAATGAAACTAAGGTCCAGGAAGGGACTCTCCCTTCTCGAGTCGCCATGAAGGCCCTAACTTGGAATGTTAGGGGCATAAATGGTAACTTGATCAAGAGGCAACTTGATCAAGTGAAACCAAACCTAATTTTAATACAGGAAACTAAGATAAAGCAAGTGCAAATAAATTATTCAAGGAATAGAGACTTTGGAAGGGTATTTTTGTTGATGCAAAAGAATCCTCTAGAAGTTTGTGTATCCTTTGGAATCCAAACAGAGTTCAAGTTGAGAAGGTAGTAGAAAAAAAATTGGCAGCTAGTTAAGATCAAGAGTATAGCAATGAAGGACCAGGTAGCTATCATCAATGTATATGGCCCAGTTGGTACAATCAATAAAAGGGAACTATGGAAAGTGCTAACAAATGCCTTGCAAAATTTGGATAATTTGAGAGAATTCATTGGTGGAGATTTCAATGCTACCCTAAATGGCATGGAAAAGAGAGGAGGTTTGGCCAAAGTATCACAAGTTCAGGTGGATTTTTAGAATTTACTTTTTGATAACCATTTTTTGGAAGTAGCCCCTAAGAGTGGAAATTTCACTTAGATGAATAGGAGAAGAGGATTTACCATAGTTGCAAAAAAGTTAGATAGGTTCTTGCTTGTCGAGGATTGGGATAGGATTCCAATTACCTTTGAATCATCTATCTTACCACTACATGGTTTAGACCACTTCCTTGTGGAATCGTGTCACCTACTGGATAAGGCTCTAAAGAGATGCCCTTTAAAATTTGAGAATATGTGGTTGAGAGAAATAAATTGAAGGGAAATTGGTTGAATGGTGGAGGAATGTACCATTCGGGGAGGGAACCAAACTCTTCAAACTACAAATGAAATTATAATATGTCAAAGCTCAACTAAAATATTGGAATGTTAACCATTTTAAGAACATATTCAAGCCAAAAAGCAAGATCGAGGATGAAATCATGGAGCTAAATTAAAGAGTAATAAAGGATGGAATGAATGTGGTTGATTTGATAGAAATAAATTTCAATAGTGAATATATGGAAGTCCTAGAAAGGGAAAAGGTATTTTGGCGACAAAAGTCTCGAGAATGTTGGTTGAAGGAGGGTGATAGAAACATGAATTTTTTTCATAATTTTTTGAAAGTATCTAAAGCAAAAATAACATTTTTAAGATTAAAAATGTGGAAGGAGTTCTCTTGCAATCCATTGAAGACATTAACAAAGAGACAAGTTACTTTGATCAATTGTTGAATGGGAGAGCAGAAACTGAGGCAGATATTAGAGACATCTGAGATCTTGAGAAATATCCTTGAGAAGATCATACATGTGCAAAATAATTGGTTGCATAGTTGAGTGACATCAGAGGAGGTGAAGGTGGTAATCTTTCAGTTAGGCCTAGATAAGGCATTGGGCCCGAATGGGTTCCCAACTTGCTTTTTTCAAGTATTACGGGACATAGTTGGTAAAGATATGGTAAGGGCAGTCAAGGAGTCCAAAAAGAAGGAAAAAATGTTAAAAGACTTTAGTAATACCTTCCTTGCACTAATCCCAAAAAATAACAAGGTAGAGACTTTAGACCAATCTCGCTATGCAATACAGTATATAAATTTATCACTAAAGTTATGGCTAATAGACTAAAGGAGATTCTCCCATCAATCTTCTCAAAAGAGAAAATTGGTTTTGTGTCAAATAGATAGATTAATTATAGATGGTATAATAATAGCACATGAGGCCATACACGTCATCAAGAAAGCCAAAGATTATCAAATGAAATTAGGAAGTTAGACAAAAAAAAAGTATATGATCAGGTCGATCAAGACTTTTTTATTATAGTTTTGGTAAAGTTTGGTTTGTAGAGAATGGATGAAATGGGTAAGATATTGGATCTCAAAACCTATATTTTTGGTTCTTATAAATGGCAGCCCACAAGGCTTTTTCAATTGGATAGGGGTAGATCAGATAAAGAGATCCAATATCTCCCTTTCTCTTCATAACTACGGTAGAAGCATTAGGAAGAAGAATTACTAATGAATGTGCATCAAATTAAATTAGAAAGAAGTTGTAGTAGTTGGTATGGAGGCAGTCACACATCAACTTTGTGTTGATGACACGATGTTGTTTGGAGTATATAATAAGAGGGAAGCAAGAATTATGAAAAATCGTTGGATAATTATTGTGAGGTGTCTAAGCAAAGCATCAATTGGGACAAGTCAGATACTTTCTTCTTCAATACACAAATAAGAATGCAAAGAGAAATAACAAGGATTTTGGATATTAAGATTGGAAAGTTGCTTGGTAAATTTTTGGGTCCTCCACTATATGCAGGGGCTAACAAAGAATGTTTATGGGAAGACATTCTAGCTAATTATGGGAAGACATTCTAGCTAATTATAGAAATAGATTGGAGTCTTGGAAAGGAAAACAACTCACTTCTGTAAGAAAATTTTGATGTTAAAAAATATGATTTTCACTCTTCCAATACACTCAATGTCATGCATGAAGATTTTGCAAAAAAATTGGCCTAATAAAACAAAAATTGGGAAAAAAATTCTTGAATGGTAATGATCAAAAGAGGATATTGTTAATATCTTGGGATAAAATATGCTACTTGAAAGAGGATGGGGTGTCGAGATCAAGCAATTGTCACTTTTAAATGAGGCTTTGGGAGAAAAATTGGTCTATAGCATGTACAACAAGAGTGGGCATAAATGGGTTAGAATGTTACAAAGAAAATATATAGATTTGGTAGATAGGGCTAGGATTATGATGATTGAAAATCCCCCACCTAGATCAACAATCTAGAATTTTATGATGCCTTGCATAACCATAATCAACGAACATGTGACATGGGACATCTAAAACGGGTAGCAGACATCCTTTTAGAATGACTCCTAGGATGGCCACGAGGTATTGAGAAACAAAAAAGACTTGGATCAAATTAAGGAGACCTTAGTGAGTTGTTGGGGTGATAATGTGGTTGACTATACAAAGAAGGTTATGGAGAATGGAAGAGAGGTATGACGATGGAAGTTTCCTTAAAACACACAAGTAAATGATCAATATTGTAGAATGGTTAGGGAGATCTTCAAGAAAATGAGTTTTTTAATATCAGATGGGGAAGATGAAGTAAAATGTTGTGGATCAACATTTGGGTGCTATTCCATGAAGCTAGGCTATAAATTGTTAGAGCAAGCTAATGTATGGGAGGGATAGCCAATGCACTTGTGTTGGAATAAGGAATATCTCCCTAGAAGGCTGATATTTTTACATGAGAAACTATTAAAAAAAGAATCCTAACAGGGGATAGACTGAAGAAGATAGGATTTTAAGGACCCTTTCGCTACCCCCTTTGTAGGAAGGATGAAGAGACAATCTAATACTTGCTACTTTATTGCGAATATTTAAACTTTTACTGGAAGTTTGTTATGAATAAATTGCATTTGATGTCACCCATTCCTTTGACATTATTAGAGGTGTTTCAAGGATGGCCACAAAAATGAGATAATTCTATTTTTTCTAGCTTGTGGACAATCAACCCATTTGTGATTGTAACATAATGTATTCTTACTCTATAGTTTTCACCAAAGTTTTAACTCATGAAGTGAATAATTCATTTTTCCAAAAATATGAAAATAAAACTTTTATTTTCCTTTAATATCTTTTTGCATGCTTCATAAAGAATTTCACATAACATTTCATAATTGAAATAACATTACATAAACTTCATATAAATGAAACTCATCTTTTCAATTAAAAATTACAATAGATCTCATGATCATATAAATAATTCATAAATTACAAGAGTACAAGGTCAAGGTATTTTTATCTAGATTACACTTCTATTTCACAAGTCTTGGTGTGTCATCTATAAGAGGGAGAGCATCACCCAAGAGCTTTACCTCCAACCACAAACAAATGTTCCCCTACACACCTTCCTAATTGGAAGTGGCCCTACCCTTCAATGAAGAGTTTAGTGTAACACCCCTCCATTTTGTGCTTTGATAATCAGACAATGTTTTCTCTATGATGTCTTGTGTTTTGATTATGTTAATGATGTAAACTTTGTCAGTGATACTGTATTGGTGAAGGGGATGGGATCACATCACTTGCATGCGAGCGACATGTGATTCCGCGATTTCCTCTTCACATTGTGTTTTATTATGTTATATGCATGTTCGACACTCGTGTTGTTTGCAGGATGCAGGTACAGGACATCGACTCCACCTAGTTCCACAAGTCTGAGTGTGTCCCTTGTTCAATGGAAATTGATTGGGAGATAGTAGCTAGGTTTTTTTTCTGTGTCAAGCCACTACCCTAGTCTCAGTGTGTCGTCGGGTTGTAGTCGGGTTGGTTGTTATGTTGCCTTGTCTCCGTGTTCTTATTTAAATTCAAGTTAAATGGCTTATGTTGCTTAACTACTGATTAAATGCTTTTGGTTGTAATGCTAGGAATATTAATTACTATATTAATTAATTTAATTTAATTAATAAAATAATCTAATATTGGATTAGATTTATTTTATTGGTTAATTGAATTAATTGTGTGAATTAATTAAGTTATTCCTTGAATTAAAAGTGTTAAAAAGATTTAAATTAGTTTGTGTGAAAAGAAGGTTTTAAAATATGTTGAATGCTATTTAGAAAATTGAAAATTGTTTAAGTTATTCAAAATTCCAAATATCTTCAATGCAATGACTTTAGGGTAGAAAAGATATTTTCTGAAATAGTTGACTATTTTGGGGAAAGATATTTGTGAAGAGTTGAATTTGGTTTGAATTTGAATTTAGTTGAATTTGAATTTAGTTTAAAATTGAATTTGAATTTAATTAGAATTGGAAATTGAAATTGGAAATTGAATTAAAATTAGATTTGAATTTGAATTTGGAAAATTTGAAAAAGAATATATTTTCATTTTAGGGTTTTCTTTCAAGTTGCTTATGGGAAAATTGGTTGCCAAAAAAAAGGGGGCTTTTGGATTTTTTTTGGGAATGGATTCTTGGTTTGATTTTGGTGGAGAGGCTTGGAGGAGGCTAAGATGGTGGAGTTGAAAGAGTGCTTGAAAATCTCCATTGTTGAAGCTTGCAAATTTTGGAGAAAACACAAGGTTCCATCTTTTCTCCCTTCATCTTCTTGCTCATTTTGAAGGATTGAAAATATAGTTTTAGATTCAATGAAAATCCATGGAAAAGCTTTCAAATTTGCAAAATTGTAGATAGATTTGGAAATAGAAACCAAACAAGAAATTTACACCATGAAATAGAAACAAAATCAAAGAAAACTCTATTTTAGAACTAGATTTTGAAAACCCATTTTGTTGTTTTTGAAAATAAGTTCTAATCTTGAAATGGGTTTGGATTATTTTCACAATTTGAGTTTGTAATCTAAATCTAGGTATATATATATTTATTGTGTTTGAAAATTTGGATTTTGGGATAAACCCAGAAAATCCCTTATATTTTCGCCATGTTTAGACGCAGGGATTTTATTTAAAATAATAATAATAATAATAATTTTTGTTATTGTTGTGGGGTGCGAGGTCAAACCCCACCGCCACCACGCAGGCCGTGGCCAAGGGCCACAGACTGTGTGAGGAACACATAGACTGCAGCCAAAGGGCCATTGGCTGTGTGAACCCCACACAAACCGCAGGCTATGTGAAGCCCACACAGACCGCGACCGTAAGGCCATGGACTATGTGAAGCCCACACAGGCCGTGGCCGGAATGACCATGGACTGTGTGGAGCTCACACAGTCCGCGCGACCATCTAGGGCATCGCGAGATTTCTGTCGAATACCTCAGATTTCGTTTCATTGTATTTTATATTATATGTAACTTTGAATATTTATTATTTAATAATATATTAATATTAATATATATAATAATATATGATATATATTATATATATAATATTAATATAATATTTAAATAATAATTTAATTGAATATTTAAATATATGCATAGTATATATACACATAATTTTTATATGTGTGGTTTTAAAAATATTTTGTAAGTTCAATTTAAATCGTTATGGGAAGTTGTGATTTAAAAATGAGTAGATTTACGTCATGATTTGTTTACATTTAAAATATATGTTTGTTCGGAAAATTATATTGTATATAATTAAGGTATTTTAGTAGAAAGAGTATTTTTAATTAATGGCTTTAAGATGAGATAAGTTTAACGGATTCAAAATAAATGTTTTAATATATATTAAATGTTTTGTTCTGAAATTAATGGTAAACTTAGATTAAGTAAATTTTTTTAAATGTTAGTTGAATGACTTTATTATTTAAGTGTCGTGATTATGGTTATTGTTGAGAAATTTGAATAATGGATTTATTTAGAAGATCAATTTTTTTCTTAATCATCGAGTATGATAGGGCAAATCGAATTTAACTATTGAGTTTTAAAATTCTTCACGTGATTGATTGACCTTTAATTATGTGCAAATAATGGTATTTATTTAAATTGACTTCATGCAATGTGTCATCGCGTGGCTTGGATTTAAGAAATCCTAATATTAGCCTATTTAATTGCTTAGAATGTTTTCTAGTGGTGTTTTCGTTTATTCTCAGTATGGGCAATATTGTTTGATTGTGGGTGTACCTTGGTTGTTCTGGGTTTTGTACCTTGAGGCTAGGGACTCTTTGATTTCGTTGTTAATTTGTATTGGTCTTGTTGATCATGTAAGTCTTCCAATAGTGTTTTCTTGAGATGATGTTATGTCTCTTGTGATTTGCTTTGTCTATCTTAGATTGTGTGTGAGTTAAGCTTAAGTGGAAACCTGGTTCTTTTAATGGGTTGTGTGACCTTGTGATTCATGGTTGAGTCGAGTTATCAGTTTGTTATGTGGGTCTCATTATGTTAGTCAACCTTGTGTTAGCCTAGGGTAGTGCACGCTTTGGTTTCAGTTTTGGGCATCCGTAGTGAAGTGTTACCTGTTGAGGTGTTTGATAAGTTGTGATAAGTGTTAGTGCATTGTCTACCCTTGGCACGTGGTTGAGTTATGTGTTGTCGATAGGGGAGTGGCTTTTAACGAGCGCCGGCCCAAAGTGGTTCCAAGATAACTCGTGTGAGAGTCAGTTAATTAAGTGAAAATTAAAATAACTTATACCAGGGATAGAGTAGCTTTGAACATTAATAAGATAATTTAGCATCGCTCATTGGCTCAAGGGCTTGTACGAGACTTGAGATGAGTCGGGAAGGCCTGGAATGGCAAGATCGTTATCTTGTCTTTTTGAGAGATAATCGATTCCACTCTAGTGTGCATGTGGGGCCGGAAGTCAGTTGAGGTTTCCAGGATATCCCTAGAGGGGGGTCGGGACCTAGGAAGACTTGCCAGGCGATCCCATGCAACCTTTGCGATGACACTCCTCCTATGACAACAGTCGGTATAGTGTTGTACCGTTGGTTTATTTTGTACAGTGATTGTACTCAATTTTGTACTCTCGAAGCATTGTAACTATTGTGTTAAGTGATGTGGGTTTTGTCCTTGATTCAGTTCAGTTTATGTGTTAGCCTGTGTCTAGTGGTAGATGGTCTTGTCTAGGAAATCCTTGTTACTATCTCCTAGCACGGGGGGTGAGCCTTTTGGTTTCACTTGGTTGGGTGGAACATGCACCTTCCTCTGTTGGTTTTTGCTCTTGCTCGTGAGGATGAGACTTTCATTTTGGAGAGCTCGTTGGATCCATATGTTATTCTAGCTTCGTTCTTTTCAGTTGATCTTTATTCTTTTACCCCTCATTTTTCATCGAGGTGGAATTTGTAAATTGTAATCAGGATTATTGGATTTACCTCATTCGGGGAATGAGTGTTGTAATCATATTGTTTAAATGTTGCTAATTGGAATCTTGAGGCATTTATTATCCTTGTTGTAATTTATCTTGTATGGGATGTATGTAATCTTAATTTTGTAAGTGATTAATGTTTTGATTTCAATTGATGTTAATTGTTGTTTGGGTTTTAAAGTAATCTTTGTATCATGGCCTTAGAGGTTGTTGGCAATGTGTATTCATCTTACATGTTATTTGTACTTAAACAAAAAAATTGGTACGTTTAACTAGGGAATTGCAAGTTCCTCTAGGGTTGCGTGGCGGGGCATTATATTTAGAATTGGAACCCCTAGTATTGCCATCTAAGTATCTAGTGTTGTGTCCTATATAACATGTTTAGTTATACAACTATAGACATTCTCTAACTATGAATGACACTATTGACAAGCTATGTAAACCTGAAGCACAATGAATCGAAAAGTGCAAGTAATGATTATTACACTTTGGCCAAAGTTTTGATATATAATCAATCCCACTTTCCAAGGAAGCGGTGTCATAAGTTCACCCACCTCTAACTCAACTTGGAAATCCTACTGGCATATGCCCTTAACTCTTCTTTTGGTTTAACCCAAAGGTTAACTAACTCAAACATAAACTCTTTCAAAAGTGATGACTCACTAATGTCGATTATTCGACCAAATAGGTTTGACTCATTTCTCTTGAATACCCTATTACATACTTGTAACAAATTGGGTTTGGCAACTACCTCTTATTCAAGTATTTACCTAGACACATGGGAATAGTCTATTCTCCTACTTTTAAGGTTTTTCTGTGTCTGTGAATGTAAGTCCTCTTCTCAAGATTAAACTACCATGCATAGGTAAAACAAAGACTCTTGATCTTATATATAATATAATAACTTTCAAAAGATAATAAAGGCATATTCTCTTCTAATGCATTTTTGTGCCCTCTAAATGATATGCAATATAAATAAGACAATATCTCATTGGGATAATATCATATTCCCATACTTAGCTTTCCTTTGCTACTTTGGTTTCACAAGCTGGTTATTTTGGTTAAACACAACTTTAGATGGAATTTTAACCTTCCACTAAAGTTTTCTCTCTCATATATATATATATATATATATATATATATATATATATATATATTTTATCACGCAATTCAAACATGATTTAACAATGTATTTAAAAGAAAACTACTTGATATAACCAACTAGTTTCCCTAGTTCTCAATATCTCTTTGCATTTTAACTTAGCACTATGCATAAATAAAGTTAAGCTTTTCATATATGCATTCATATACTTTTCTAAACAACCACAATTTGCACATAACAATGGAATAAGCAAACTTAGATAAATAAAGAGATTTAATCAAAATTTGAAAGAGAAGGAAAGAGAATCATTATAATCATGCTTGAAATAAAATAGCTTGACTTGATTCTTGATAATTCTTGCTTCCAATCTGCATTGTAAAGTCTCTGCTTTAAACTTGTTGTCCTCTCAATTTTCAGCACTCAACTTTGTTCTTGCACCTCTTCTTTGCTTCTCAACTACTAGTCTACAACTATCAAGCAATCTAAATATGATACTAGCAATCTAATCTCACTCTTTAACGTATTGAAATACAAATTTTAATTGCTCTTCACACAAAACTTAACTCTTCTCTCAAACTCATATATGCAGTTGTTTAAAGATTGCAAAACTAATGAACAACCAAACAATGAGTAGTTGCTTTGTATTTATGTTAAAATTGGTTTGCTAATAATAGAAATCAGTTTGCAATGTGAAGCTTAAATAGTTATAATGCTACCATCACTCTGAAATTATGCCAAGTGTGTGGTTTAAACTAGTCGACTAAGCCCTTTAGAATGCCACGACTAGCATTTGAAATGATTCAATATCGTCACTCATTTATACATTGAGATGCAACTACCTCATATGCAGATTTTTGTTTGCAAAAGACATCAAAGAAAAATCAACCTCAACCTCCAATTAACACGGCTAGTTTGGGCACAACAATACTTTGTTGAACTATGTAGTTTTTGGATTAAGAAAAATTCTCTCTACAAGGCACGTTGGAAGTCAAAAACATTCCAAACACTATCTCTTACCTTTTTCCCAAGTTGTGGGCTTCCATGATGATAGGAACATATTCATTTTAACTCTGAATCACTACCTTCACGTGATTAATAAAATAACTATTAAAAGTGCAAATAATCAGCCACTATGTGGCATCAATAACAAATTGATATATGCATAGTGTGGCGCCAAAAATGGGCAACCCTTTACTTATTTATATCTACCATTTGAACTTGCATTGACATGGCATTATAGCCACTTAATATGACTTACTAAAATCATTTAAATATAATAATGTCTAAATATATAATTATATATATGATAATATATATGTATTCCATTTAATTACTTGCATATGTATTACGTATATGTATATAAGTATATATAGATATTATTATCTACGTATATTCACATCTACATGCATACATATAGTCAAATATACATTACATGTAATATATGTGATTTGCAAGAGTTTTACCATTTTATTTTAATTTAATTAAACAATCAAGGAGGATCAAAGACGACCAAAACATAACTTTTCCTAACAACCAAAAAGCCTATCAACTTTGGTTTAGCACTTACCAATACAAAACTCAAACTGACTCAACAAGGTTCCACTAACCTATACAAGTGAGTGTGTGCATCAACTCAGATAAAAATGCCAAATGTTCCAATACCAATCTCGTCTCCTAGGTGATACTCTCACTCTCCCACTAGAGGACTTAAAATTTCCTACATCCAACTTAGAGCAACATGTTTGTAGCTAGTTGATAACATGCATATCATATTTACAATATAACTTAAGCATCATTAAAGCATTTAAAAAGTAATTTCATCATATTGCACATTCATACATTTTGTTCAACTATCAAATATCATCAAGACATAATCTTGCATTAAAAATCATATTTGCTCATATAGGAAAAAGTATTGGCTAAATTAAAAAAACAAAGAAATCAGGGAATCTTTTAGAATAAACAAATAAACAAAGAAAGACTTGCTAATAAAATTGAGATGGCCATTTAAGTAGTTAATAATGTGGCAAGAAACTAGACACTAAAGAATGATATATTCACATCTTGGGATGAAAAAATAAAGGTCAATTTGCCCTGCCTAATCACCCCTCCTTTAAAGGGCTCTCTCCAGTTAATTTGTTGTGTAATCCAAGGGCATAGGTGAAATGGTCCCCACCAGAAGATTGGGTGAAGGTGAATTTTTACAATGTTGTGAGGGGAAATTTTAGCCTGTTAGGGGTAGGGTGTGTAGTGAGAGATTTCATAGAAGGCATTGTGGCAATTAAATCAAAAGCACTTAAGGAAGGTACAAACAATGATGATAGAATTCCAGGTGGCTTGGATGATTCTAGAGTTAGGTCAGGATATGAACTTTAATCAAATCCACTTAGAAGGAGATTCTCAAATTGTGGTCAATGCTATAAGGTAAAGGTGAATTCCTAACTGGAGATTGAGCAAATATCTCTCCCCAATTCGGAAAATATTAGAAGAATGTGAATAATTCAAAATATCTCATATTTATTAGGAATACAATGATGTGGCTGATAAATTGGTGAATGTGGTGATAGAGAATCCATTGATGGCGAGGAGATCTATGTTTAAAGATTTTGACACGTGACAAAATTCATGAGAAATATTAAAATGTGATAGGAAAAAAGGGGATCTACGTTATAAATCATACCTTAGCCCATCTAAAATTTAGGGACACAAAAATGATCATAAAAGACAACTTGGCTGCTATCCTCTACGGAAGAGCTAGAATGGTTGATCAAGGTTTTGGTCCTTTTATGGTAGAGGGGTTGGATATGAGTTAGAAGTGATGTGTGTGATGTAATATTGAACTAAGATAATATTCATCTATAATAAATTGATGGATTTATAAAAAATTGTAGAACTAAGCTACAAAAATAAATTATAGAGAAGTAGAGTGCAGAGATAGAAGAACCTAACATTCAAATCTAAGTTGAATCTAGTTGGTCAGGGGTATGGGCACCCTAGAATAGAAATGTTGCTTTTTCATATCTCTAAATAGGTCTTAGTAGGTTACAGTCTTTAGGTCCTTCCTTTCTGGTTTCATCTTTGAAACTTCATCTATTGATAAATAATTCACCTTGTCCTAATTTGTTGAAATACGACGCTTGAGTGCTTGATCTTGCAATTAGGCCTTGAATCTTCTTCCAAATTTGCTTTAGATATATCACCTGCACACAAGAAAGGAGAGAAAGGGTTGTATCATATAAGGTCTTGCCTAATTCAAACCTTGTTTTGGTTGTTCCACCTCCACAACAATTATGATGATGTAAAGAGTGCTTAACCTAGGTTAGGCATAGGAAAAATGGATAAAAAATGATAAATTGACAAGTGTTGCAACTTACCACTTCATATATGAGTTCCTTGATGGATCAAAGTCATGGGAACATCTCATCCAAGGAGAATTGGATGGTTTATTGAAGTTCCTGCAAGTGTTTGTACTCTCAAAACAAATGAAAAAAAACATGAATAAACTTACATATAAACTTGATGCATTTCTAATGAAGATCCCAACTGAAATAATATTGCTTATTCTACTCTTGATTATTTTTTTTAGGATGCTCAATTGCTCAAAATTTCATTAGGTTGCCTTAGATGTTCAAATTGTGAAAAAGGCTTATAAATTTATATGCATTTCTTGATTTCCCATAAAATTATTTGTAAAAAGTCAACAAATAAATTTAAATTTATGAATATAAAAAAATGCCAACAATAAAATATTTAAATCTAGGACAAAATAAGTTGGTCAAGGGAATGGTTGTTGTAGACCAAACCTATTTTAGGGCTTTTGATGTCATTAAATGAATATTTAATATTAATTTTCAATTTTATCTTTATTTTTTAGAAACGGCCTTAAAAAATAAATTATAAGCACAATTAGGTCTAGGCACATAAGGGGGAGCTCAATATAGTGTGAAAATATCAAGGGTGACAATTTATGGCACTACATTTAGCCCCCACTTTAGTGAGAATATGAACTTATGCTCATGCTCACACTAAAGTAAGGATAAGCCAAGAAGGGTTCATCTATCAAAACATTTGAGATGTATAATAAGATTGAGTCTAGGGGACGTGCTAGCCTCTAAACTCAAGACCCTACAAAATAAACAATGTAAATACAAAGGAACACACACACAAGGTGCAATGCAACAAAAGATACAAACATGAATATCACACTATGAAGAAACTAATTTAAACATAATGCAAATACAAAACACAATGCAAACATGATGCAAACACAATGGAAAAATGAAAAAGAGGTTATGCCATCACAGACTAGCAAGATCCACATATGTCTTACTAGGATCCATACCTAAGGAATTCATGAATCATAGGATAGAAAAGTCTAATATTTTCTAGGCAACCCATGAAAGTCATCATAGGCTAGTGAAGTTCGATATTCACTAGGTGACCTTGATAAGAAATAACACAGGCTAGGGAAGTCTAATATTCACTAGGTGAGTTTGTGGAATGATAGCAAATAAAAACATATAAGGGATAGTGAATTTTGATATTGATTAGGTTATTTCTCATGTCAACCATACCAAGAATTATACTCCAAATAATTCTAATATAGTGCTAAAAGATATGATCAATATGCCATAGAAGCATCACTAAGTTCAAGACATGTGAACAAAGTGAATCACATAATGGAATGCATGCCCCCACCTTAAAGTAATTGCTAATGCCAATTGGGAGAAATTTCCTATAAGGTAGACTAAAAATGATATATTGATAAGACATGAGAGGTTGTTAGGAAACCCTATGCCAAATGATATGTTCCCACCAAAGTAGGCTCATGACAAGGGGTTGTCTCCAAAACAAATCCATATAATTAACAAGATAAAGATAGAAAATGAGAGATCCATAGATTTGGGGTCAATATAGATGAGATAATGTATAATATGATCACACTTGAAATTGATATCATTCTGCAAATATTTGTTGAGCTATGAACAAAAGGGAGAAATGAATCATGAAGACAACATAAAAGCTTTTGGGTCAACATAGAAGAGACATAAATGTCTCAACACTTTGCATCATTCCCAAAATGAAACAAAAGAATAAAAAGAGAAAAGACATTTATGATATAAAGAAGAATGAAGATACAAATAGAAGAATGTCACATAGGTCTTTCTTTGTATCCTTGTGCCAACAAGAACAACAAAGATCATCCAAAGAAAACTAAAAAATGCAAATACACACCAAGCAACACATTACATGGAGATCACACTATGTGCCAATAAAATACAAAGACACAAATGGTATTGCACATGTGATCCGATCTATAGCAAATCATCTACGTCCCAATCTTGCTCATCATTTAAATGGAAGGTAGACAACAAGATAAAGGAACTATGACAAGTGAAATACAAGGAGAGGCATCGAGTTCAACACATGGTGTGTCACTCACCAAAGGAGGATCATCATGGTTTCCCCCATCTAGATTCATAGATTTTTCAAACATGAGAGACATTTCTTTATGTTCTTGTTCTCCCATCTTATCTTCTACTTAACTATTTGAATATATCACAATAGGCTGCATATTAGTGCTATCAGAATGATTGCAAGCACTATCATTTGTATGAGCCTCTTTTATTCTTAGTTTTGGTTTGTATAGGTAAGGTTCAACTTCATGGTTTGGTGAGGAAGGTGGAGTGGGGTCAAGCAATGAGGATGATGGATGGATGGGAGGTATCTCATTGGAATTGATTTGTATGGATGAAGGGTTATTGGGTAAAGGTTTGTTAGCTTTAACAAGTTGGCGAGCCATAGTGTGATGTCTTCATTTATGTTCTTTTGCACTTTGATTTTGTTTTGCATGGGCTTTATCTTATGAAAGGAGAATCAAGGCGTTCCCCAACATTGGTGCATTTTCTTCTATTTTAAGAGGAATCAAAGGAACTATTGAAGGTTGCAAACGCATAGGATCTTTAGGTTTGTGCATGAGGTATTGTTTTTGTTTTAGAGGCACAAAATTTATTTGTAAAGGATTTTCCAAACAATTTCCTTATGATCTTGGATAGGATGGTAGAGGGGGAACTATGACATATTGTAGAGAAGGGGGATTTGCTTCTCACAAGTTATCTTCATTGAGAGAGCCTCATGGGGTAAACTTCCCTAAACTACCTCAAGGAACAACACAAGAGTTTTAGGATAAAAAAGAGCAGATCACAAAGGTTTTTTGGACAGACTGACGGGTTCCTGACCAAAGGATGATAGCATGGAATAAGGATGATAGTATGGTGCATTGGCATCTCAGAAGTGTGTTGGCGTCTCATATGGACTAGAGAATGAGAATATCTCAGAAAACAACAAAGCAACTACAAATAGTCTAGTTACTAAGAACTTCTGGAATGTGTGAAGATAACAGAATACAATAGAACAACAATAAAGTGAAGTACAACTAATAAAAATAAAGAGAAGAAAGAAAGAAGATGCTCACAACTATCCAAGTAATGAAGCCTCCATCTAGTAGATATCTTTAATACCTGTGTCTGTAAGATCCGGAGAAAGTGTTGGGGCTGTATAGGGGTTTGCCTCAGTCAAACCCCCATTTTGGTGTTTCCACCTCCATAGAGAGCCAAAAAGATAGAGAGAAATGAACCAAAATGGATAAGGTGTGTGGTGAAAGAAGAACCTACTTTAGGAGTGGAACCCACACCACCAAGTATGAGTGATAAAAACAATCCCCGCTTGAGGAGGAGAAGCCCATATCACAAAAGAGGTGATAAAAGCAATCCCCACTTGAGGAGGAGAACCCGTATCACAAAAGAGGTGATAAAAGCAATCCCTGCTCAAGGAGGAGAACCTGTATCATAAAGTAAGGATGCAATAGATAGGGGATATGGAATCCCAGGATGCTCGCAAGCATGAAGATAGGGGAGATAGAGTTGCAAGGCTTAAAGAAGCCAAATGGAGAGAGAAAATAGTGTTGTAAAAGCTTGAGAGTGTTGTTGTAACAAGTTGTATGAAGCTAAGCAAGAAAAATCTGGAGAGTAGAAGGCTAGAGCCAAAGCTAGAGAGAAGTTAGAGGATCGAATGAAGCTAGAGACACAAATGGATTGAAAAGATAACATTTAAGGAGAGAAGAGAAGCAAAAAGAAGCTTCCTAGGCAGTTACAAGGCATCCTAAGCTATTACCACCGACCAAAGGAGATGAAAAGTGGAAAACATGCTTGGAAATAGTTGTTTGAGCATTGAAACATTGTAGGACACTAGCACAACATGTGGACATTTGCACAATGTGCTAGTTTCCAGACACATCACACTACAAAATGATGAGAATGAGAAAATCACAAGGTTTAATGCACAACTGGCCCACGAGGGTAGCTGCTAAAATGGGGTGATGGAGAATCTTGAGAGGGGAAAAAGGCTTATTCAAGGGCCATAATGAACCTACACAAGATGCTAAGGGAGTGGACACTAAAGTGGATACAAGAATGTATGTGAAATTGTAAGGGGTACAATTTTACGCCATTACACATATATGCCAGAAGGCTGAGGAACAATACTTAGTTCAGGTCAAGGTTCATTTGCTACCTGTAAAGTAGGAGGAACAATTGTTGAAGCCATTAGATGTTGAGGAGCCTTAAGCAGAATATTACTAAGGGATAATTGGGCTATTAGGATAATTAGGCTTTTGATATGACACAAATAGGTAATCTTCACATGGCCAAATGGTTTTACCTAGTTGAGGCAAAAAATAATCAAGGGAAAAATTTCCATGATTAGCTAAAGGATTAAATATGATATGATATATGGTTGTATTTATCCTTTGAATGGGAATTTAAAACATATATGAATGACCAATGGTACTACATTCATGAAGCTAAGCCATGGATGAACTAACTTCACATGAAATTGGTCTTATGTCGGGATTATGGTGAATAAAAATATCCAATTTTATAGGTCCTACTTTAAGTGTCAATGTTATAGAACCAATTGTAGGATGAATAGAACCATCATGATCCCTAATAGCACTTCCAATTGTTCATAATTATCTTTATAAATTTCATGCACATACAAAAATTCTATGGTGATCACATTCACTACACACACATGATCGATGAGTATTCCCCTTGTGTGCTTATCATCAATTTTATCAGTTATGTAAAGAGGAATATAAAGTACATGTATGGAAGCATTAATATGCATAAAAGTGATATCAAGTAAGATATTCTTTTTAGGATGATCCTCAATCATGTTTATGTCACCAAAGACTTCATTATCCTCTTCTTCATTATCACTTTGTTAAACAAAGCTAGTTAAATGGCTTGGTAATGGATTTGTAAAATTTTGCAAATTTTGGTTAGGTGATGATACCAATTTATTCCCATTATCGTTTATAATAGCCAACTGGATGACATTACAATTGATGAGGTATTACACTTTTTTCTTAAGACACATACATCTTTCTCTATCAGGCCCCAGAGTTTGGTGATATTGACAAAAGGCTTTTGCATTAAAATTCAAAGGTAAAGGTTTAGTGGTGTCAATATGCCTAATTGGAGGAAGTTGAATCATGTTCTTATTTAACAACTGCAACATGATAGCATGGAGGGAATAGGGAAATTGAGAGAATTTTCTATCCCTTGGCCTAAATTGATATTGTGTTATAGATGCAACGACAACTTGTGTTTCAATATTATTCGCAGTTTGAGGAGTGTTGATTTTTATTATTTTTGTTTTGTTTCTTGAATAATTAAAAATTATTTTGGGGCATGGCTTTAGATTGACCATTAGGATTTGATGAAGGTGTAACTTCATATTGGCTAATTGAAATATGGTAATCACAGAGAGTCATACATAAATGTGTGAATGAAGGATATTTCATCAACAATATGTTAACTCTAATGTTAGGTTTTAAATTTATAATGAACACCCTTTGAATGTCAAAATTCGGAAGGTTATAGGAGATTCGAAAATAAAGAGATTGGTATCATCCTATAAAATCTATTAATTTCTATGTGGGTCCTTATTTACAATGGACTAAATCAATCAATGTAACTTAAGGTCCAATATTTTCTTGGAAATATTAAAGGAACTCATTAATGACTTGTGTAAAGGAGTTAATTGAGTTTTTTGGAAATGAACGAAACCATTCTAAGGCCATATCTTTAAATAATCTAGGAAAGAGTTTTTCTAGGAGAGTATGTTCAAAAATGAAGTCACTACACAATGCAGTAAATGTTGACACATGGTTGTTGGGGTCTCTTTTTCCGGTATACTTTTCAAAGTGAGTATCCCTATGTTTTACATAATGGGTGTCTTTAGGATGGAAAATGATAATGGACTACATGTGACATATGTAAGTGGACTAGCATTGGTTTTAGTTTGGTTCATGTTTGCAACTTGTTGTTATCAGGATTACATGTTTTGTAAAAGTTTGTTTATTATAAGACCATTTTGTGATATGTTTTAGGAAAGTGTGGAATATGTAGGGCTATTGTTTTTTATTAGGAGTAAAACAGGTTTTGATGGGACCCGAAACTCATTACAAACCGTTTTGAAGGGCTCCATAACCCTGTCAAAGAAAAACATGTTGCATACAAGATAATCAACACATCAACAATAGCCAAACAACATCCTTAGAAAAATAAACAAGACAAGACAAGCTACAACAAAATAGAAAACAAGGGACCAAGGTCCCTTTACAACCAGGTAAAAACCAGGACCTGGAACCTTTTAGGTGAACAAAGAACCTACCTACATCAACTAGGAAATAGCAAAATAACTACTCAGGAAAGACGCCACTAAGCCAAGAAGAATAGAAAACTTAATGGTACAGAACACCATTAGACCCCTAAACAAAAACAACAACAAATCCAACCACCCAACCTCAATAGAGGAGTTAGAAAGAAAAACAGAGCCCTAAATCTCAACAACCTTCTTGCAGTAGCATCCCACCAACAACAACCCCATTTCCACCTCAATAGGATGGGGATACCCTCTATAAGAGAGGAAGATATGAGAGCACCAAAATCCAAATCCATCACTCATCAACCCACACAAGCTCCACTTCGACAGGATCAAGCATAGGAGAAAAGTGCTTCCTACCAAATCTACAACAACCACCTCCACCTCAATAGAAGAGGGCTCTGCCTCAATGGGATTAGTCTTCACCTCCATAGAAGGAACCAATTGTAGATCTGGGGAGAAATCAAAAACTTTGAAAGGAGGGACAATCACAACCACCTTAGGCATAGCAAGATATAGATGCCAGAAAGAAGTAAAATGCACCTCAGTCAATAGGAAAAAACACAAAATCCTATAAGCTTTTAGAATAACAATTTGAAACAACTCAACTGATGAGTGACCCTCAGTCACCAACATAAAAAAATAGGATCCTCCCATCCCCCTTTGAAAAACAAAGGCTTCATAATTCAAAAAAGGGGTCAATTTTTTTTTGGTATGAACTAAAGTAACCTGGAAATCAACCTAGAAGTAGCTAAAAATTCTAAAATAGACCTTCCTATGAAAATAGGACACCTTCAAGCCAACCATCAAAGAAAACACCCCTGAACTATTTGCCCAGAAACACAAAAGAACAACTAGCACAAGCAAGATGTCGAAGATCCTAAAAAAAAAAATCACCTTAGAGACATCTCCAACACTATCCTCAATAGGTTTGAAAACCCCTCCAGAACAACTGGAAAGAAGTGATTCAAGGAAACATAAACAACCCACAAAAATTCCCTTAGCAAGCTACTCATTCACACTAGCATAAAGCAAATGGAAAATACTATCAGCTTCTCCTTCTATGACAGCCACACCACCACTAGCCAACACAAAGAGGTGGAAAAAAACGATGGGGGAAACCCCACCACTTGCCAAAAGACCACCAAGCATAGCAAGAGTTGTGGCCTCAAAAACCATAATAGCCTAGAATACAAACATCTTGTGGGCCGCACGATACCAAAACAAAGAGCCAAAAAAACCAATGGCTCTAGCCAAAGAGAGTGGAACAAAGGCTCCCTCAACATGATTAAAGAGCAAAGCCTCTTGCAAAGAAAAGGTATACTCGCATAGAAAAATGTGAGGGGCCTCAAAGGTGCAAACCGCTACATGAGAATCTTCATAAACATCTTCCCAAAAAGTTGCACCTCCTTTAGATTTCACACTCCCATCCAATGCTTTGAAAGGTTCAAGATGTTGTATCAGAGCTTCCAACAAACCCAAAAGGGAACCAATAGTAGAGAAAACTGCCTATGCACCCTCAACACCATCTACATCCTCATTATCTTTAGATTTAGAGGTACCCTCTAAATCTCTCGCCCTGAGATTCAAAATCATCCTCTTGCTCAGTCGCCCACTCCTCCCACTCAAACACATTATTGATTCTATTTTTTATATGTAGGGTTATTGTTAATAGTTGGAGGGTTGTTGTTTTGGAGGTTAACAATCCATGAGGTGAATTTAGGTATGGTGGATAAAGGGATAAAATTGTAAGAATTGTCATAAGAAAATACTAAATTAGATTTAACCCCATTGTTATATTGTGTAGTTTATGCAACTATTAGAGGGGTGAAAGTAGGAATAAAAGGCATAGTTTTTGAGGAGGATACCTGTATCGCTATTTTATTTTGAGCATTAATGAGAGCTTGAGCACAACTAGTTTTCGTGGGGATGTTTGGATCTACTACATGAGTGAGGCTATCCAATAATTCTATCCCTTGGGAATATTTTTTGGGCTTCCTAAGGTTATCCACTAATGTCACTATCTCTCTAGCCAAAGATTTGGTTCTTAAGCATTATTGAAAGGCTTCTAAGTCTTTGTTCAATTGTTTAAGCTTATCTACACGGACATGGGAAATAGTAGTCGCCAAGAGAACACAAATGTTAGGAGACAAAGAAGGAGTAGGAAGAGAACCAAAGATAAATTATGTAGATGTAACTCCTTGAGTGAAAGAGTTATAAGGCTTAGGTTCAACACTAGATGTGATCGTTTCATGGGAAGCCATAAGTCTATAATGACATCTCACATGATTATTGGATAAGGGACACCATGTAGTGAAACTCATAAGCTAATTTTCAAGATGCTTGAATGCTCATATATTGAGGTGACAAATAGATAACAACAATATAAACTAACAAAAAAATCTGAAATAGAACACAAATTCTGACAAGGATTACAAAGATAGAACTATGGCTGAAATTTGGCCAAAACTAGTTGGAAAAGGGTGAGGGTACCCTAAACCAAAGGTGCAAGATTTCAATAATTTAACTAACTACAATGTCTAAGGATCTAAATTTGTATAGGTGAAGGTTTGAAATCAAACAAAATTTTGGAATCAACCAAAAACCTAATTTCTGTATTTGAAGCACACACATGCATGTAATTTTATAATTTTAGAATAATGCCCTATATCCAAATGATAATTTCTAGAATTTAAGATACTGTAAATAACTAAATTTATCTTGAAATGTAGAAAATTAAACTCTTTGAACTTTCAAAATAATAGACAATATGTAAATTTTCAAAAATTTAATGATTTTTCCTAAAATGTGTACATGCGCTTTTTGACCTATGATAAAAACCTAAGATTGCACTTAGATTTCAAAATGAAACTATATGGTTTCAAAAAATTTGTAAATATAATTAGCATTAGGTTGACCAAAAATGTGATGGGGAAAAGGGGGATCTAGGGTCTAAATCACACCTTAGCCCATCTAATTTTTAGGGACACAAAAATAATCACAAAAGACCACTTGGCTACTAAACTCTATGGAAGAGCCAAAATGGTTGATCAGGGTTTTGGTTCCTTTTTGTGGTAGCAGGGTTGGATATGATTTAAAAGTGGCATGTGATGCAATAGTGAAATAAGCTAATGATGCATCTACAAAAACTGATGGATTTATAAAAATTATAGAACTAAGCTATAAAATCATATTATAGAGAAGCAGAGTGCAGAGACAAAAGAACTTGACATTCAAATTTGAGCCAAATCTAGCTGGTTAGGGGAATGGGTGCCCTAAACAAGAAGTTTTTACTTTTTAGATCTCTAAACAAGTCTTTGTAGGTGAAACATAAAAATGTGGTGACTCTAAGATTAGTGTCCATAACCTAGGGCCATTTCCACATTATTATAAATTTCATTGGGATATAGTTCAATAAGGTGAATTTTTTAATTATCAACCTTAATAGTGAGTTAACAAGACCTGGATCTATATCCTAAGGGGGATTGGAATTGATTAGAAATATTTTAAAATGATTGACTTAATGATCTTATATGACCTAATACTAAAAATGCAATATCCTAAAAATTGAAAGATGAAAATAATAGTTTACTAGTGGATCTGGGGAGTGCAGAGAACATCAAATATACTTAGAAAAATTGGTTTCAAGGTGTCTACAAGGACTCATTCACCGTTGGGAGAATGGGTCTTTGTATAGGTGTCTAGATCAACTTTTTTGATCCTCTAGTATACAATTTGAGCTTTTGTTTTCCCCATGTCTCACTACTGGAAAGTTGGAAATAAATTCATAATATGAGTTTTTGTGACTTGACAATAATGATGACAAAAAATACAACAATGTAAAATTGCTTCTTCAAAATTTTCCACTCCTTCAACCTATAAATTGCACATACACGAAGAGGGAAAATTAGTTTTGTTTCTTTGTATGGGGTTTTACCTTGTTCAAACCCTAGTTTGGTAATTAAACCTTGATAGAAAGATAATGACAAAGGAGAAGGAAATGATGTATGAACAATACTTGCTACAACTCACCAACCCTTCAATGGATTCCCTTAGAGGACTAAAGATAAACGCATCACACCAATGAACTTGATCTTCCTTTTCTTAATGGATTTGGATACTTGAAATGCTTGGATAGTTTGGGGATCAACAATGCATATTGGCCTTCACAAGATGATATGAAGACACATAATCTTGAACATGATGATAGGATCTTGAATGTTGCAACAAATGAATGATAAATCTTCTCTTAAATACTCTTGACAATAAGATTTTTTCAATAGGATCTCTTGATAATGTTGCCTAGATTTTAAATGATAAAAAGAATATGTATTTATAGGTGTTTATCTGATTTCCCAAAAAATAGATTCCAAAAGCCAACAATTGTATATGAAATTTGAATCATTAAAAGACTACCAAAAACATATTCAAAAATGGATTCTAGGACCAGAAGGGGACCCACTCGCCCTTGGGTGAATGGGTCCTAGCCTAAAAATGCAGGAAACTCATTCTGCATTATGATTAAAATATTAATTGCATTTATTAAATGTTGGGTTCCCTTTCGGAAAACGAGATAAATAAGGCTTTGGAATGTATAATTTAGAAAATTAGAAGCTTAATTAAGTCCAATAAATTAAGGGACCCAAAAATAGTGTGAAATTGTAAAGGTATACAATTTCGTACACTACAGTAGGCTATAGTTTGTAGGTCCTTCCTTCCAGGTTTTACCTTTGGAACTTTTTCTATTGATAAATAATTCATCTTGTCCTAATTTTTTGAAATAGAAGGTTTGAATGCTTGATCTTGCAATCAGACCTTGAATCTCCTTCCAAATTTTCTTCATATCTATCACCTGCAAATAAGAAAGGAGAGAAAAGGATTGTGCCATATAGGGGATTTCCTAAGTCAAACCTTGTTTTGGTGAACCTTCCCACCTCCACAATGGCTATGATGATGTAAAGAGTTCTTAGCTTAGGTTGGGTCTAGAGGAAAAATGGATTAAAAAATGATAAATTGAAAGTTGTTGTAACTTACCACTATAGATATGAGTTCCTTGATGGATTGAAGTCATGGGCACATCTCATGCAAGGAGAATTTAATGCTTGATTGAAGGTCCAAGTGTTTGTACTCACAAAACAAATGAACAAAAGAATAAACTTGCATATATACTTGATGCATTGTTAATGAAGATATTTACTAAAACAATGTAATAATTATATTCATTTTTCTCTTGACTACTTGTTTTAGGATGCTTAATTGCTTGAAATTTCATTAGGTTTCCTTAGATGTTCAAATGGTGAAAAGGACTTATATTATGTACATTTCTTTGTTTCCTACAAAATTAAATTTAAAGAGCTAGAAAATAAATATAAATTTATAAATATAAAAAAGTTGATAATAAAGTATTTAAATTTTGTCCAAATTAGGTTGGCAAGGGCATGGGCACCCTAGACAAAACCCTTTTTGGGGCTTTTGATGTCATTAAATAAATATTTAATATTAGTTTCCAATTCTATCCTAGTTTTTTAGAAACAACCTTAAAATGAGAAAATTATAAGCATAATTAGGTCTAAGCACATAAGGGGGAGCTAAACCTAGTGTGAAATTGTCAAGGGTGACAATTTATGACACTACATGAAATAATGGCAAAGGATGGGGATGATTTTCTCATGTTGTCCTTTGAAGGGCATTAATGATGTTGAGTTATTGTAATTAGCAACATATGTGTGCCAATTTGCAACACTCCCCATTCGGTGAGGTAGGCACAATTTTTGGTGGTATGTTCATTTGTGTGAAGAGGAATTGGATTTTGGGAGAGATGGAGGTGAAATTTATAGTGAGAATGAAAACAAGGCAAGTTTCTTTTCATGGTAGACTAACATATTCTAGATTGTGTAGTGTCTTCCATTGCTAGACGTCAATAAACTTGTAGGCTTTGAAGATGATGTTAGGAGACAAATAAATTGATTTTGATGAAAAATATAGAAGGAATGTAGATATGAAGTCAATATTCATGACCTAGGCGATGTTCCTTGAGAAGGAAATGACAAAGATAATTTGTGAGAAATATGAAAAAAACATTGGAGAGGTGATATGGAGTAATACTTGGACATGTATTTTAAGGGAGGGGACTTCAAGACCCGTGGTGGCTATTAGTCACATGTATTAACTAGAGATATAACAACAATCTAGGCTACTTTCTTATTTTTGGAACAACCTTCAATGAAGATTACCGAAACACACAAGTAGACACATGCTTGGGTTTTTTGTAGGAGGAGAAGGGATTGGGTGTGATGACCAAAGAGGAGTAGGGATGTCTGATGGGCTCAATCATTGGCTATCTTTCCTTTTACTATTTTATGCTTTAATATGCCTTTTATATACTCTTAAGAAATTTTAAGTATGTGTGAATAGAAATATGTTATGTTGATATATGTTTGTATGAATGCATGAATGTTTATGGAATTTAGTATGATATTTTTAATTTATGATTGTTAATAATGTGGATTCCTTAGGAATGAGAATAAACCTTGTAGCAAGAAGGACTATTAACCCACAACATAAGGACCATAGATGGTTGTAGAGAAGAAGTCGAATGTCGAAGGTGCAACACTTTCAGAAGGGGACGAAGGTGATCATTTATTGATCAACCGTGAGTCATTGCTTAAAACCTTGCTCACCGAATAAGA
Organism: Sequoia sempervirens; assembly: GCA_007258455.2. Lineage (NCBI taxonomy): Eukaryota > Viridiplantae > Streptophyta > Pinopsida > Cupressales > Cupressaceae > Sequoia > Sequoia sempervirens. The sequence goes on from VDFB02000017.1 coordinate 515,905,364, forward strand.
CCACTAGGAGGAGAAGGTGTCTACTCTTAGTAGAATTGATTCATGACACAATTATTCTTCAGAACACATCTCTTTCATAGCAATTAAACTATTGGGCATAGAATTCTACATTAGTTTCTATACTCCTACTTTATAGTTATTGTTATCCATTTTAGAATAAGTCTTGTTACTATCTTTGAGGGAGAATGGACGGTTGCTTTATGAGTTTGTTTTTAGTCCAAGAAGAATAAAACTCCTCATAAACCCTATATAGTGGGATCTATTGAACTAAGGAGAAAATCTAGTTGATATTGATAGTTAGTTGTTTATTTGTTACTAGTTGCAACAATAGAATACATGTTATTGAATAAGAGATCTTCAATAGAGTCCTATTGGATTTTATGTAAGAGTTCAGTGTTAGAATGCAATAAAGGGAATTATTTTGATATCATGATTTGCTGAGTAAGAAAGTGAGTGTTTGGCAACTTCTATGGAAGTAGAAACTCAAGAAAGGGCCACTTGAGGTACTACTAATCCACTTAATTTTCTATTGTTAGATTAAATGATGCATTATTGAATTTAGTTAGTAGTTTCTAGTTATATGCATGTGTTGTAATTCATGAATTCCTTTGTGAGCAAGATTTTGACCTCATGCCAACATGATCTACACACAAGAGAATTAGTCAAGTTAGCAAAGACAAATCAAACTAACTATGAAATTTTTGATCACATTAAGATAAGAAAACATGATAATAAAAGCACACAAAGAAAGCATACAAGAATGCGAACCTATCTAAAATAGACCAAACCTCAATCCAATAGGGGGATTGGTGGTCCTTTGGTGTGAAAAGAGAGCCCTTTCCCAATCCCTTGTGATGAGCTTCCAAAATGATGAACAAAATGTGATGAAGATACAAAGATGAGTGATGAAGTGCAAGATGAATGTGCTTATAGTGAGAATGCTAATACTGTGGATGGATTTCAAGTAGAAGTGGTTTCTATTTATAGGTTGAAGGGTTGAAAAATGGAGAGATGGGAGGAATGTGGGACTAAAGGAGAGCCAATGAGATTGTGACACTAGTCACATGGTTAATGGATGAAGGTGGAACACAACTTGGAGAATGTGCATAGTTAATGCATGTGGTTGAGATGTAAGAGGGGTGTAAGAGAGATTAATGTATTTGTAAGAGGCATTAAATTAACGTGGTTGAGATGTAAGAGGGGTTAATGTTTGGGTAAGAAAGTCAAATAAATGGAGTTAATGAAGGAATATTCCCTAGAATATACCTTTGTGAGGGAAAATGGGGTAATTAGATAATTAAAATAAATTACTTTCATGTGCAAGTGGGTTACTTAATCAGGGGTTGATTTAACTCTTGGGGAGTTAAAGAGGATGACTTGAAAGTGATTAAAGTTAATTAATTTAGAATTTAATTAACTTTGAGTAGGTTAGTGGATTTATGATATTTGATTTATTTAATCAAATAAGAGGACTTTGGGAATAAATTGATTTATTTAAGTGAACATGATGAACAATAGTGAATTAATCTAATAAATTACTTTATTTGATTATTAGATGAAATGATGTTAATTGATCATATTTAGATGCATAATGTCAATATTATTTGAGTATCTATATCCTTCTTTTAGTTTTGAATTGAATTATGTAGCTTCATGTTTGGTTTCATACTCCAGAGGAATTGGCTAGGATAAGACATCACAATTTTAATAGTTTATAGTTACAACATTAAGCATTAGGTACCCATAACCTAAGGTAACTGTTTATATTCATTTCCCCTATTTTGTGAATTAGCAATTCATTTCATTTCCTAGCTTTTGTAGTCTTTTATACACATGGATTTTCCTATACTCCACTAATGTAGGATGTGTTTAGGATATGCGAATGCATATATTTTTCCAACAATATCTAAAGTTTACGAGTCTATGGTTGATACAATTAAATGCGACCTCTTGTCAAAGATGAACTATTTAGTTAGGAATTCATCCTCTGAGTTTTGTGTATACCTATTTTGAATGGTGGATCTAGACTTGCACAAACAAACAACACAATATTAGTCCATTATGCAAATAAAATCATCATTCCGCATAAGATTCATTTGAAATATGAAGAACAAGAAATAAAGTGAAGAAAACAAATAAAGCTATCTAATCTTGCTCAAAACACTCAAACTCTCAATCCCACGAGGGAATTGGCGCTATTTTGATGTGGAAAATAGCCCTTTCCTAATTCCTCGTCAAGCTTGATGATGAAATTTGATGAAGATTGATACTCCTTGATGAAATTTCTCCATAACCTAGCTATGAAATGATAAAAAACTATGAAATTGGATGACAATGGATGGAGTTGCTCAAGACATGAAGATAATGACTTTACATAAGTTGTGGATGCAAAATCAATAGAAGAGCTCTCCATTTATAGGAAAGAAGGATGGAGGAATGAGAAACATGAAGGATGTGGGACTAAAGATGAACCAATAACAATGTGTCACTTGTCAACATGCTATTGAAGAGAGGTGGAACACATTTTGATCAATGTGCAAATAAATGCAATTAGGTGGAAATTTTAAATTTGGAAGATGACTTGTGGAGGAAGAGATGGAAGAAGAGTTAATGCCACTTGGCTCAAGAAAAAGGACTTGTAAGAGTTATTAATTCCAAGTTGGAGGACAAGTCCCTTTGGGAGGGAGATTTCAAAATGGAGAAAAATTCCAAAGAGATAATTTTTGAATAGAAGAATTTATAAATCAAATAAATTGATTTACTTGTGCAAGTTGAAAAATCTAGAGGATTTGAGGATTAATGTTAGAGTTAATCAAGATTTAATTAACTTAGATGAAAAATTAGTTGATATGAAATTTGACTTAGATTTTTAGATTTATTTAAATCAAAATGAGAGGAATAATGAAAATTAGATTTAATTAAATAAAGTTTGATTTATTTAATTAAGAGAGATGATATTAGATTTAATCAAATAAAGGTTAATTTATTTAATTAAAAGAGATGAACTTAGGATTCAATAAAATAAAATGATTTATTTAATCAAAAGAGGAAAATTAGGATTAATTAAACAAAATGATTTATTTAATTGAAAGAAGATGATGATTTAATCAAATAAAGATTATTCAATTAAATGGTTAGTAAAGAAGTGATTCATGGAGAACTGATGTTAGTAGATCATGATCTAGTGCATGATATCAATCAATATAATTTGAAAGTCTACATTTTCCCCTCTTTGAAGCAATGTACCTGTTGTGTTGGTTCATAGAATAACCTTGCCGAGATCAAAATTCAAAAAACTTCTAATTTTTTCAGATGCCCCATTGGAAATAAATATACTGGTACACTGCCCCCTTGAGAGATCGAGTGAAAAGTTTGATTTGAGGGTCCATCTCACAACAAAAAGGTTCAAGATGGACGTATGGATGGTTATGATGATGCACATATGGATGATATGATGATGTAGATATGATGCATGTGAGATGATTAGTGTTTCCTATTATGATATGCAGCATGTTGATGGTTTGTAGATGCAAGATGGATGCATTAGTGATGTTATTGATTAACTGTCATGGTACCGTGTTAGTGTGGAGAGAAGAAAGAAGAAAAGAGATGAAGACAAGAGGATCCAACAAGTCCATGATCCGTGAGACTTTATTAGAGATAATGATAATGATGGTGATTCTTGCTTGTTAGGAATTGGGATTTTAAAAGGGCTACTTACCTTATGTTTGATAACACACATAGGCATGATGCATCAAGGTATACAAAATCAAGATGGCATTGTACCTCTAGTGTGATGGACTTTGACTCAAAAATCAATAGGAGTATTCTTGTTCACACCTGGAATATGATACCTTATTTAAAATGCAATTCAGATATTCCAAACATCTCAAACCAAAACATAGAAAGGAAAGCCTTCCTATGTGGTCAACAAGACACCTAAAACATCCTCCCTACATACAAACAAAGCACCCACGACCGAGGTTATATTACAAGGACATCCAACAAGCACAACAGATAAAAAGATATTGATCATTGCCCCATTCATTTCTCTCTAAATCCCTTTGTGTGGACATCATTGAGAGGTCATCGAAATGAATGCAATAAGATAAATCAACAAGATAAAGATCAAATAAACAAACAAACTAATGTTCTTCATACCACTAGCCAAGACTAAACTACGGAGATGCTTGATGTTGATGTCCATTGTAGGAAGGAAGCATCCTAGGACATGATGTTATCAGATGATTTGGGACAAACTGGATGATGAGCTATTAGTACCAAGAGTTGACCAACTTGTTTACCTATTGACCTAGACTTGAGACCCTGACATTTTAGTTTCCACTTTTAACCTGCTAGACTCATTTCCGATTGTTGTACCAAAGGTTGAGGATGATGATGATTTATTATGAGTGGATGTTTATTGTGGGTGAAAGCGAGATGGGATAGATGGTTTTTTTCAAATTTTTGGATGTTTTGGTGTTTTGAAATGTTTTGAGACTTTTTTTGGGTTTTTTTTTGAGATTTTAAAAATGTTTTGATTTTCCAATTTTTTTTTGGGTTTTATGAGATTTTATGAATGTTTTTGGATTGTGTGTCTTAGGGGCTCATCAAATATTAGCCTTGCCTACATTTAAGCTCAGAGACGACGTAGTTCGAATAACATGTTTTTGATGTTTTTTGACTTTTTGACCCATTTTTGGATTTTGATATGTTTTGAATATTTTTTGGATTTTCTTAGTTTTCTGAATGGTTTTTGGTTTTTTCTCATGATTTTGATGATTCAGATATGTGTGATGATATCAATGCTCTTTTTTGGGATTTAAAAAAAAACCAAGCTAAGGTTGATTCATCGGATCGATGGATTGATAATAATAACATTGTTGACGATACACAACATTTCAAGGATAGTGTTAAGCAACACAAGGATTAGGATGGATATCCCAAGATGATGAGGGATTGATTGAATTTGATTGATTGATGACTGATGATGATAACATTGTTGAGGATACACAAAAATGCAAGGATATTGTTAAGCAACACAAGGATTGGGAAGGATATCCCAAGATGGTGATGGATTGATTGGATTTGATTGATCAGGATTATGAAGCTTAGTTTTGGAACAAAATCTATTTGAATTATTTGATGTGATGTTGGATGAAAGATAAAGCTTTATAGGGAACACCCTCTTGTCAAAATATGCCATGGGCTAGTGATTTGGATTTTGGCTTACAAATTCTTTGATCGATTTTATTTCACATTTGCCAATGTTCAGATCACCACATAAATTGGAGGATATAGATCAATATTCATTCTCGAAGCAAGATGTAAATTAAATATTTTCCCCCAGTGTCTAGAAATGTATGGAATTCCATGGATAGATGCTTGGATATGTGTGTGGATGGATGGATGTGGTAAGCATGCAAAGGATGCCAAGGATTATCTTGTGATAAGATAACAAGTTCAGATAGAGGATGGTTATTTGGATAATGCTTTATGGCTTAGATAATGCTGGGTAGGATAGGATCAATGAAAATGACCCATGTCATAAGCAATTATAAAGTGTGCAACAAACTTTATCAAGATCAAGATAATGTAGGAAGATGGATGTAGATGGATGAAAATGGATTGGATCAAAGTTTTATGGATGAATGGATTTATTATGGATAAGATGGATGAAAAGTTGGATTTATTATGAATGGGATGAGATGCTTCCACCTGATGTGGTGCATGTAGATGCTTGATTCTACACATGATGCCTATTTTCCAGGATTTCATCATGGTACTTTCCCAAAGCATCGCCCATGTGGTTTTCACTAGAGGACAATTTTTATCTTTACTATTTTCATGATTTTTTTGATTTTTTTTGTATTTCTTTGTGAAAGATTTTTAAACTCATGCTAAATCACCTAGTGGAATTGATGTAGATGATTCTATCATAATGTGCCATTGATATCCTACCTGAAGAAGTTGTTTTTCCAAGATACGTGCACTTGAATACAACTTTGAGATTCCTGATTTGCTTTGTTGATACCAGAGTTAACTTTGTCTTTGTGCGCACATCACAATAGAGTGCCTTCTAAATCCTTATGATGAAGGGTGGCTGCTAATACACGGTCAATGTGAGAATTGGATACCATGCATGGAGGCATGGATGAAGTGTGTTTAGGAATAAAAGATGGATTAGTTGAAAACTTGGAACCTTTGACTCTCCAAACTTGGGAAGATAAGTAGTAATGGGTGGATATGAAAGTGTGTATGGAATTAGGACCAACTACTTGATATACTTTGTACATTGCTTGAGAATCTTGCTTTTTCCTTTGTGGACATATTTGGTGGATACTTTTCCCTTTTTCATTTTTCCCCATAGTTTCTTTGACTAATGGAGTTTGGTAGGGATAATATTTCTTTGTATTCTTTGGCATCCATTTGTATTTGATTTGTCCATTATGGTTTTTAGCTTCTTTTCCTTTGATGATGTTCTTCTTGCTTTGATTCACATCCTTCTTTTGATGTTGGTCCCAATTTGTGGATGGGGTGATGGGTGGATGAAGATTCATGACATGGCTAGTTGTAGTATTCACACCGATTTTATCACAAGGATTCTTAGTGCTCCCTATGTTGAAGTTTTCTTGAGACGAAGTTGCTCCCAGTATTCTAGAAGTATTACCTTCATGCTTTGATTCTACCTATTTCGAGAGTTCCTACTTATAATGCGTTCTCTAATAAATGGCCACTGTGGATGATGTTATTGGAATTTGTTGCTCTATTGTCTCTGGAATATCCTATTTGGTATGACCTATTTCCTTGAGTGGATAATGTTGGATATCTTCATACATGATGTCCTCAATCTGAATTTGGGATATATCTAATCCCAATGTTGACAACTTAGTTTGACTATAGGAGTCAATAACCTACTCCTTCTAGCACCAAAATGTGAATGGTGGATCTAGACCTACACAAACAAACAACACAATATTAGTCCATTATGCAAATCAAACCATCATTCCCCATAAGATTCATTTTTAATATGAAGAAAAAGAAATAAAGTGAAGAACACAAATAAAGCTATCCGATCTTGCTCAAAACATTCAAACTCTCAATCCTATGGGGGAATTGGTGCTATTTTGACATGGAAAATAGCCCTTTTCCAATTCCTAGTCAAGCTTGATGATTAACTTTGATGAAGATTGATGCTCCTTGATGAAATTTCTCCATAACCTAGCTATGAAATGATAAAAAAAATATGAAAATGGATGACAATGGATGAAGGTTCTCAAAACATGAACATAATGACTTTGTATAAGTTGTGGATCCAAAATCAATAGAAGAGCTCTCCATTATAGGAAAGAAGGATGGAGTAATGAGAAACATGAAGGATGTGGGACTAAAGATGAACCAATAACAATGTGCCACTTGTCAACATGCTATTGAAGAGAGGTGGAGCACATTTTGATCAATGTGCAAATAAATGCAATTAGGTGGAAATTATAAATTTGAAAGATGGCTTGTGGAGGAAGAGATGGAAGAAGAGTTAATGCCACTTGGCTTAAGAAAAAGGACTTGTAAGAGTTATAAATGCCAAGTTGGAGGACAAGTCCCTTTGGGAGGGAGATTTCAAAATGGAGGAGTATTCCAAAGAGATGCCATTTTTGAATAGAAGAATTTATAAATCAAATAAATTGATTTACTTGTGCAAGTTGCAAAATCTAGAGATTTGAGGATTAGTGTTAGAGTTAATCAAGATTTAATTAACTTAGATGAAAAATTAGTTGATATGACATTTGACTTAGATTTTTAGATTTATTTAAATCAAAATGAGAGGAATAATGGAAATTAGATTTAATTAAAAAAAGTTTGATTTATTTAATTAAGAGAGATGATATTAGATTTAATTAAATAAAGGTTAATTTATTTAATTAAAAGAGATGAACATAGAATTCAATAAAATAAAATGATTTATTTAATCAAAAGAGGAACATTATGATTAATTAAATTAAATGATTTATTTAATTAAAAGAAGATGATGATTTAATCAAATAAAGATGATTTATTCAATTAAAAGAGGAATTATGATGAATTTAATCAAATAAAGATTATTCGATTAAATGGTTAGTAAAGAAGTGATTCTGGGAGAACTGATGTAAGTAGATTAGGATCTAGTGCACGATATCAATCAGTATAATTTGAACGTCTACACCTAGTACCACCAAGTTAATTAGAAATTAGATAGGCTCTACATTTTTTGGTGCTATTACTGAGGATGGTGCTAAGTTCAAGATTACCTTATTTTTTTAATTTCTTTCAAGATTTCATAGTTTAGCAATTATGTTTTCAACATTAGGGTAAATAGGTATTTTAGCCATCAACAACAACATGAGTTACTAACAATGTGCAAGAACTACTGATCTAAAGAGTCACAATCATTGCATGTGGAGGCAGTGAGATGCTCTGGGAAGATTTCTCCCCTTAGTACATGAAGCATTAGAAGATATTGGTGAGCAAAGTGATCAGAACGAGGAAAACCCTACAGAAGAATCATCCCCTACACCAATACCTACACCAACCGCAAAGGAGACTTCCCAAATACATACAAAAATCATGGGTGATGTAGCAATAGAAAACCCACCAGAGCATGTAATTTTTGAATTCCCTATAACCAACAAAGAAAGGGAAATTATTCTGAAGAACACACCTCCTTCAATACTCCTTATCTTGTATGTGCTAGTCACATAGGATCCAAACAAATTTATTTTTGAGTTTGATGTGCTATGCAGAAACTATGACTACACCATAGATGCTCACCTACTCAAATTGTTTCCAACCACACTAAAGGATGTTGCTCTATGATGGTTCATGGAGTTGGGAAGAGATGTTGTTCCCAATTGGAATAAAATTTAGATAAAATTCTTTGAGAAATACCAAGATTATTGTAGAGGCATAAATAGAAAGAGGGATGACATCTTTAGGATGTCACAAAAAGAAGAGAGCCATTGGAAGATTATGTTGAGAGGTTTCAATTTTGCCTTAAGAAGTCCCATCAAAATAGACTTTCTAATGAATCCTTGAAACTGGTATTTTTAAGGGGAGTTCATGAAGACTATATGGATGCTCTCGATCTTATTGAAGTAGGGGGCATCTCATAATTACCCTTTGATGAGATTTGTAAGGTGCGTAGAAAATACTCCAGGTCTTTCATCAAGAAGACTAGGGGAGACATGACCTCTTCTCTCAACAAATAATCCATTGGAGTCTCAAGGGTAGAGTTGAGCAATCTTCTCTCAAACGTGAAGGAGGATATCATTAGCAATTGGGCTACCCAACTAGATACCCTCCATATCAAGAAGAAGCAAGAAGAAGTAGAGGCAACCCTCACATAATTTTTCCCACATTGTCAATAGAAGAAGATTAATTGGAAGTTCAAGAATCTGGCAAGTATTTTTGAAGACAAGCAAGGGAAGCCAAAATTTCTTTCCATAGAATATGAGGAAGGTAAATCATTTTATATTGCTCAATATAAACCATAGAAACCAAGATAAGGTATGCCCCAATATCCCTTGACCAATAATATGTCATTTCTAGGTAATAATACCAACTTCTCAAGTTGGAACCCTCAATCTTGGACCAATGTGCAAAAATTACAATGGCCAATGCCCCTAGCCTCCAATTGGACTCAAAAATAATATGGCACATATACACCATAGAATTACCAAGGAAAAAGTTATAATTACCAATATCCACCCCAAAAAAGCCAATGGGCACTACAGTGGCAAAATCAAAATCAAAATTATTGGTAGCCCTTGTAGCAACAACAACCAACCATAATGCCAAATCCAATAATGGTTGCACTACCACCACTAAGAGAACCTAAATTTCCAACACAACTTGCACCTAACCCAAATAATAAGCCTATCCAACAAGATTATGCTAACAACACCATACAACACCCCACTTATGGGGTTGAGGTAAGTTATTATGTCCACCTCAGATCAGGGAAAATGTTAGTTGGGACTTCGTATCCTCACATCATAGAGTTTATTAATGAGAAAATATCAACAAAAACTATGAACAAACAACCTAGGTAACCTAAATCAAATTAGGCCACCCCAACAAACATAAGTCTAAAACCCACATTCCCTAAGAGATTAACAATACAAAAACATCATTCACAAGCTGAATTAATTGATCTATTGGGAAAAATCAAAGATGTTTGCATTAAGATACCCCTCATTCAGGAAATTAAGGAAGTGCCAATTTATACCAAAATAGTGAGAGTTATGCCTCAAAAAGCTAGGAAATAAATGTAAGGACCCTCAAACTATGCATGTTTTAGGACAACTTGTAGATATTATGTTAGAAAACATTATTTTCCCCAAGTATGCAAACCCTAGGAACCCTATTGGGGACGTTAAAATCACTGAAACTCTCATCAATAATACCTTAATTAACCTTCATACATACATTAATAGAATGAACAAGGAAACCATGAAGTTATTACAACTAATGGAGCTCAAACCTACATTTATTGTGTTACAATTAGCAGATAGGTCTATAGTAAAACCTAAGGGAATCATAGAAGACTTGGTTATAACATTAGAATCATGGGAATAACCTATAGAATTTATGATGTTATAGCCTAAAGCTATTTTTTTAGTATATCCTCTCATCTTAGGGAGGCATTGGTTGGCTACTACAAATGCATTTAGAGATTGCAAGTCTAGTAACATGATCATTTCCAATGGAAATGCAACCAAGAAACTAATCCTTTATCTACTTTCCCAACCACATGCAAACTTGGAGAAAATTGTATGGCCTACCTTAGATGAGGATGATCAATACTCATTACATGCATTAATGACTATTGAAATAAGTCCTATGTTATAAATACAAGATGAAGACAAACTGCTTGCAAACACCATGTAGAACAATTATGGTAGGGACCTGCAACAATATGACTGTTTAACATGCTTGCAAGAACCTCTATAGAATATAATCCATATCAATACATTTGAGTCCCTTTCTCAAAATTTCTATACCTTATTGCCACATATCTATAGTCCCAATATATCAAGTCTTGACATAACATCTATTAAAGCATCGACCTTGACTTTGGAGATTTCATTGGGGAAGACATTAAATGTAAATAGTAAATTGACTATTGTACAATAGTCTTCACTATTGAATGTTCTACAAGCACATGCGACTAAATTTGCATGGAATTATCATGATATGAAAGGAATAGACCCAAACCTATGCATGCACCCAATTTACATCAATGATGGCTATAAACTGATTAGGAAACCTCAAAGGAGAATGAAATCAATAGTTTGTGACATAGTTAAGACAGAATTACAAAAGTTGCTAGATGCATGATTCATCTATCTAACTTCTGAAAATCACTGGGTGTCTCCACTAGTCACTGTACCTAAGAAATGAGGGAAACATAGAGTATGTTTTGATCACCATGAGTTGAATGTAGCAAATAGAAAATACCAATTTCCCCTTCCATTCATTGATCAAGTATTAGATTCATTATTAAGAAAATAATACTTTTCCTTCTTGGATGGGTTTAGTGGATGCAACCAGATTAAAATATCCCCATAAGACCAAGATAAAACAACCTTTACATGCCCTTTGGGTACATATGCATACTATGTCTTACCATTTGGGCTATGCAATGTACTTTCCGCCTTCCAAATGGTAGTACATTCATATTCTCAGACTTTTCTCATGATTCCATGGAACTTTACATGGATGAATTTACAACTTATGGGAATACCTATGAAGAAGCACTTGCTAATTTGGAGAAGGTACTAAAGAGATGTCAAGATCACCCCTTATCCCTAAGTCATGATAAATGCTTCACAATGATGATTGAGGGAGTAGTCTTAGGAAACTTTGTGTCCAATAAGGGAATCCAAGTAGACCCAAATAAAATAGAGGTACTATCAATACTACTTGTACCTTAGAAACAAAAAGGATTTTAGAAGCTTCCTTGGCCATGTTGGCTACTACAAGAGATTTATACAAGATTTCATTAAGATTGCAGTACCATTGTTTGTCCTATTGTATAAAGATGTAGATTTTGATGGGAAACCTTGTTGTCAACATTCCTTTGAAGATCTTAAGGAAACACTTACAAAGACCTTAGTATTAAGAGGACCAAATTGGACAGTGTCTTTTCATATCCACATTGATGCTTTTGATTTTTCAATCTGAGTTGTGTTAGGATAAAAAGAAGGGAATATAGAGTATGTCATATATTATATCAGTAAGAACCTTCAAGGGGCAGAGCTCAACTATATAGTTAATGAAAAGGAGATGTTATTAGTAGTCCATGCAATTAACAAATTCAGATAGTACATCACAAGGTATTTTGTATTCATCCACACAAACCATACAATAATTAGGTACCTGATGAATAAACCAGTAGTTGGGGGAAAACTTGTGAGATTGTTGTTTCTACTTTAGGATTTTGATATTACCATGGTAGACAGACCAAGAAAAGCTAATGTGGTAGCAGAATTTCTCTCCAAATTGCCAACAAAGTCAAAAGAGGATATTGTAGATGATTCATTTTCAAATGAGCAATTATTTACCATATCTTTGTATACACCTTGGTATGCAGACATAGTCAATTATCTAGTTGTAGGGAAAACACCACCACATTTCTCACCAAGGGAGAAAAGACATTTAGTTCAAAAAAGTCTTCCTTATTCATGGGTAGTTGGGTATTTATTTTATACAAGGCTTGATAACATAATAGGAAGGTACATCAAAGAACTTGAAGTCCATGATATTCTCAAGGCATATCATGATGAACCTTGTGGGGGACATTTTGAAATAAAGAGGACAACTCTTAAGATTTTGACTGCTGGCTATTATTGGCCAACACTTCATAAAGATGTAGTCAAATATACAAAGAGTTATGATAGATGTTAGATGATGGCATGGCCTACAAAAGTAGATGAAATTCCATTATAGCCACAACTAGTCATAGCACCATTTAATAAATGGGGACTAGATTTTACTGGTTTTGTATCTCCAACATCTAATAGCAAAGAATATACACTAGCTTGTTCTAACTATCTTACAAAATGGGTGGAGGTCAAAGCCTTGCAATTTGGAAGAGATGGAAATATTACCAAATTTCTCTACGAGGATATGTTTATAAGATTCAGTGTTCCTAGAGAAATAGTGATAGACTAAGGGCCACAATTTACCTTACAATTGATTACCAAGTTAGTGCAAGAATATGAGACCAGTCACAAAAAGTCTACACCTTAACACCCTCAAGAAAATAACCAAGTGGAAGTGACTAACAAGGAAATAAAAAAAATATGACAAAAAGAGTGCAAATACATAGGAAAGATTGGGCAACCAGGTTACTTGAAGTAGTTTGGGATTACAAGACAACTTGGAAAACAAAAATAGGATGCACACCATATGAATTGGTGTATGGAAAAAAGGTAGTCCTTACAATAGGATTTGAATACAAAAATTTGAGGACAGTAGTCAAATTGGGCATGAATATATTTGAGGCATGAAAGGAAATGTTACATAACCTCAACGCACTAGATGATCTATCTATATGTAAGCACCATGCCACACTAAAATTTTACAAAAACAGAGGATGCAATGGCATGACCAATTTATCAAAACAAAGTAGTTTAATATAGGTGATCGGGCACTACTTTATGATTCAAGGTATAAGGATTAAAAAGGAAAAATACAAACCAGATGTCTTGGGCCACATGAAATACAAAAAGTGTTCCCCAATGGAGCAGTTTAGTTACAAACTATTGATGATGTCAGGTTTTCATTGTTAGTTAATGGCCATCAGTTGAAACTCTATAAGAGGCCAATATACAAGGATGATTTCCTATTGTCCCTACAACATCAATTTGAACCAAAAATACAACCTTAATCAACAATAACAAGCAGTTCATCAGAAATATCAAAAGACAAGCTACACAAATTTCCTCCTACCATTTCATAGGTATAATATTCAACACATAAATCATGTGCACACACATGCATAAATAAAACTCAAAATTATTCACTTTCTGATAGACACCAACACTTGAGGGAACTATAACAACATGCCCTAAGGAAAAATATTCAAAAGGGACCTATTTCATTCATCAAATCATAGCACTTGCACATCCATCCTTTCAATCATGCCCATATCACCCATCATTCACTTTCATTACATACAACTTCACTTTTCCATCACACGTAGCAATCAAATTACCTTTTTCATATAATCCATACCATACATTAACTTTCACCTTTCCCAAATCACATACTTTGCATAGCCTTTTATTCATCACTTTAAATTCATTTGCCACGTGTTCAACTTGTGCTAAATTATATTTCACATCACGAATACCCATAGTTCATATCCATCACTTCATATCATTTCAAATCATTCTGCATGGTGGTATTCAACAATTTCACACGTGCCATACTTCATTTCCCAATATTTCAACATGTACTCTTCGTATTAACTCTCATAATTAACAATGAAGCTTACTAATTTTATACATATTCATCATTTATGCATGCATTTTAACTTCACATTTAAATTTCCACTGCTTATTAATTATCCATTCATCATTTTGTACTTGATAATTGAGGACACTTAGCACCTTTAGTTGGGGGGAGGGGTATTCAAAGGCCACAATCCTTATTTGTTTCCAATTTTGTGTCATTCTCAAGAGGAAAAAAAGAGTTCAGAAGAGAGAAGAGGTCTCTAGTGTATAATTGGGTAATGTACCATAACAAATCTAGTGAAAGTGACTTTAGTTGAGGCATTACAATGGGAGGTGACATAGTGAGGACATAACCAACAACCCATAATTTTATGCTAGAGAGGATAGACAATGTGTGCATATCTTCCAATAGGTAGACTAGTTGGATTACTTCCTCAGACTCATAAAATTTAATGAACTTATGACCCAACAGTTTGCTAGCACCTTGCAGAATGATGAGATAATTATCAAGGGATTAAGAGTGAATGAATCAGAAGCTTCCATTGCAAAAGTATTAGGGATTCCAAGAATTGGAGAAGAGTTTCTAATAAGAGAATATTTAATTGTATCTAGAAATGATTTCTCTTTGTTGGGCAAGAATTTGGACTCCTCTTCTGAAGGTACATTTAACACTTATCTTTACCTTGGCTTTGAGCCTCTATAGCCTTATACATTATTAGGTATTTAACTTGTGATGAAAGACAATGACTATTATACACATTACATTTTAAATTTCTTATCCATTTAAGCCATCAAAGGAAATTAAATGTTCCAAAATTTCTTTATAATTTGTTGAAGAGAATGTCCTTAGAATACAAGAGGAAAATAAATCAATCAACTTTGTCACATATCCTGTCTAGTTACTTTACTGGTTAACAAAAGTCTTATGGTTCAAAATTTCCCAATATATCTTGGGAAGATTTTATAAATTTTAATAACATCAACAACATATTCCAATGCATAATGAAGGAGAAAAGTGCTAGGAACAGGAAGTAGAAGAACCTATCATGGCTGCAACTGAGGGAGAAATACCCTCTGGTTCCCTTGCTACAACACATACCCATAATTCAAAGGAACTTGAAGAGAAAGGTCTTCAAGAAACACAACCTATAGCCTTTGCTAAGCAACCCACGACTAAAGAAGATATAGAAACCACAACTTCCATTAAGAGGCCACCAAAAGAAAATAAAAGAAAAAGTGGGGCTTCTACCTCTGCACCTGCAAAGGGGTAGAGGAGGGACACACAATCAAGAAGGAGATCACATAGCCTGAGGAAGAAGATGCCCATGAAAGGAAAAAGAAAAAGAAAAAGGAAGATGTTATAATGATTGAAATAGACATAGATTGAGAGGGAAATATCCTCAGTGATGATACAAAAGCACCAATTGTACAACTACTATATTTTACTAGTACTTATGAATTTGATTCAGAAGAAATTTTTGTTGCTAAAAAGAATAGAAGATCTCTAAAGATCCCTATCTCAAAAGGGTTTATGCATATAGAGGAGGTAGGGGAAGAACAATTTTTGGAGAAGAAAGAAGAATTATTTTTAGAAGAAAGAAAAACATATAAAGAACTACAATAAGCTTTGTAGAGAATTAAATAGTTAGAAGACCTACTTAAAACATACCAATAAAAGGATTGTGAGAAACATGCAAGAATTAGGGAGTTGGAAGAAAAAATCCACAAATTTGAGCATGGATCAAAATTAGAAATTTTAGCATAAGTTTCCATGGTTGAAACAAATGGAAAAGATCCAATTCCTAAAAGCTCAATTGGGCCTAGAAAGACTCCAACTATACCTACTATTGTATCATTGGGCATAGAGTTGTGGAAGAGAACATAAGAGTTTTCCTATAACAAAAAAGATTGGGAAAAGGAGAACACTGAAATGATATCTACACATGCTAGGATAGTTGAAAAGAAAAAAAAAAGGTAAATAGATTAAAAGTGAAAATTGAGGAACTAGTAGACAAGTGAGTGCAACTGATGAGATGTAGACCACCTGCTAAGGTATATACCCTATTTTTGCAAGAATTTTTTTTATGTTTTTAGTTTAGTCAGATAATTAGTGATCTACCTACTATAATGAATTCAAGGGATTCATTTTTAGAAACTTTCCATAGGTCCACCTAAAATGCAAGACCAATTGTGTGAGTTTTATTTGTACAATTTTGTTCTTTCTTATGATATTGTATGGAACCCATTAATATTTGTGGGGGATCTCCAGATTAGGGCCTTGACTTCTTATGACATAAATTATCATCAAAGGGGAAAGATTCTATGGGAATATTATGAGAAAGAGAAATATCCCCCCTACAACTAAGAGAGGATTCAACATACCCTAATGTAGTAGTGGACCAATGTGTAGCACGGGAGTGAAAGCAAAGATTATGGATTGTAGAGAAAAAGATTATAAGAGAATGAAATGAATAGTAGTAGGTACCATCACAAAAAAAATTTAATTTTTCTCAAGGTAGATGGAATGAGCTCATTCTATAACTAAACAGGAAGGAACCACTTGTTTTTATTTATAATTATATATCAATGATTCGTAGGTCACATAAAGACATTTCAATTGCAATGAGGAATGGGGCTACTTGGTTCCCACTTACCTTCCATCCTCCTATCCTTCTATTCCCTATACTACATTAGACAAAGAAGAACCAAGAGAAAGAGGCATCAACAAAAAAAAGATTGGTAAAGCTCTTAGATCAAAAGGGTTACTACTTGAAGCATGGAAAAGGAGTGGATTTTTTGGTGGATTTCAGATAAATGGCCTTCTAATATAACCTTCAACCTTAAAGCTACTTGAGGACAACCAATATATTTAATTGGGGGGAATGATGGGATCAATCATTGGCTAGTTTTCCTTTTACTATTTATACTTTAATAATTTATTTTTCTAAGTTTCAAAGACATTACCAAGACCTCACATACCTTATATATATATTTTATATACTCTTAAGTAGTTTTACGAATGTGGGAATGGAAATATGTTATGTTGATATATGTTTGTAGGAATGCATGAATGTCTATGGAATTTAATATGATTTTATATTTAATTTATGATTGTTAATAATACAGATGCCTTAGGAATGAGACTAACACCTTGCAATAAGAAGGACTGTTAACCCGCAACAATAGGTTTCCCAACCCGCAACATAAGGACTACATATGGTTGCAAAGAAGAAGTCACACAACCAAGGTGTGACACTTTTAGAAGGGAATGGAGATGACCATTTATTGATTATATATGAGTCACCGCTTAACACTCTTCCTCACCAAATAAGACCACAAGGAGGAGAAGGAGTATACTCTCAATAGGATTGATTCACAACATGACTATTATTAAGAACATGTCTTTGTCATAGCAATTAAACTATTGGGCATAGAATTCTAAATTGGTTTCTCTACTCCTGTTTTATAGTTATTGTTTTTTATTTCAGACTAGGTCATCTTCCTATCTTTGAGGGAGAGTGGACAATTGCTTTATGAGTTTGTTTCCAGTCTGAGAAGAATAAAACTCCCCACATACCCTATATAGTTGGATCTGCTATCAAGGAGAAAATCTAGTTGATAAGTTGATTATTACTAGTTAGTTGTTTATCTATTACTAGTTGCAACAATAGAATATGTACTATGGAATAAGAAATCTTCAACAAAGTCTTGTTGGATTGTATGTAAGAGTTCAGTGTTAGAATGCAATAAAGGGAATTAGTTTGATATCATGATTTGTTGAGTAAGTAAGTGAGTGTTTGACAACTTATGTGGAGGCAACAACTCAAGCATGGCCACTTGAGGTACTGCTAATTCACTTCATTTTTTATTGTTAGATTAAATGATGCATTTTTGGATTCAATTAGTAGTTTCTAGTTATATACATGTGTTGTAATTCATGAATTCCATTTTATAGTTTTTGAATTGAATTTTGTAGCTTCATTTTTGGTTTCATACTCTAGAGGAATTAGCTAGGTTAGGATACCATAGTTTTAATAGTTGGAAGTTATAGTCTTAAGCATTAGGTACCCATAACATAAGGTAACTGTTTATATTCTTTTCCCCTATTTTGTGAATTAGCAATTCATTTCATTTTCCAACTTTTGCAATCTTTTGTACATGTGCATTTTCCTATACTCCATTGATGTAGGACGTGTCTAGGATTTGTGAATGCATGTATTTTTCTAGCACTATCTAAATTTTATGAGTCCTTGGTTGATAATTAAATATAGCCTCTTATGAAAGATGAACTGTTCAGTTAGGAATTTTTCCTCTAAATTCGTCGGTTGGTTTTTGTTGTTTTCTTTTAAAATATTAATTCTAGTGCTTTGGACACATAGATATATAGGACATGACACCCTTTTTTCCATATATATATAATTTAAAAAAATATATATAAATAAAATTTATTTAATATTTTACTAATGTCATTATAAAAATATAAATCATTGTTTTTATAAAATATAAAAAAATTAAAAGAAAACCTGAAGAAATCCCTAAACTACAATAGTAAAGGATGGGACTGTCTATTTGGGAGAGGGAGAATCAAACAAAGGTTATGATGTAGGTTTGAGCAAAGATTTTGTGATGTAGGTTTGATGAGGCATGTAGAGGTTTCCCATGACAACATCTATCACAAAATAAATAATTTCCATCCTCTATTCCTTTTCTTTTGTGATTTGTGCCTTCAAACCCCTATCACATGAATGCCTTCAAACCTCAATCACACAAATGCCTTTAGAATTCTGTCATGGCTAAATAAAATTAGATGTAGAAGAAATTTTTGTGCCCTAGTTGTTAGTGGGAGAAAATCCATCTTCAATAGATTGCTACTATGTTTCATGAGGTTGACCTGTTAATTTACAATAAAGAACCATAAAAAGAACCCTAACAAAAAAACTTCATGAAATTATATTTTAATAAAATTGAAGTTTCCTTTTTCGATACAATTTATTCAGGTGAATTTTAATGAATTTTACATTTTTATATGTTTTCCAAATTTTGAACTTGAAGCTGAAAATTCAACGAACCTTGTGACACAACATGCAATCACCAAGAAGATTAGATAATATAATTTCTTGCTTTATAATTTGACAATAAATGGTCCATGATTTTAAATCAAAAAGTAAGGATATTTTATCAAGAATGGTGAGTTATAAATTTACCACATGGGTTATCTTTTTCTAAGAACTTTAGTGATTTACTGTTTAGTAGTGAAAATAATATAATTACTCCACAACTATTATCATGGCAATAAGTAACACATATTTTTAATAAATTAAAAGCAACATGCATAAATTAATATACAAATGCATACACAACCTATTAAAACAATAATAGGGCTACATTGCTCCAATCTATAGTAACAAAAGAATCCCAAAAATGTATATAATCACGTTTAATATGTAACCACCCCAAAACCATGGTTCTCACAAATCATGTTTGATTTATTAAAAAAACCAACCAAAACTTGGTCAACATGGTCCAAATTGCAAATAAAATATGGTTCATTTAAAAAGACACTTTTTATATGTGTGTAATTCAAAAAATCACTAGTTTTTCAGGCATCTTGGGGATTGTTTCTATAGAGCCCTCTATGCACCCTATTTGGCATGAAATAACATTTGTAGTTTTTTTTTGCATGTTTTCATGAGTATTTTAATGTCTTTTAATTTGCCATTTTTTCTCATATTTTTCCTATTTTAAACCTGTGTAATTTAATTCCATTTATACTTTTGGGTTGCCATGCCATTATCATATATGTATTGATAGGTCTAATTAAGGGCTAGTTTCCTTTACTATTTTATACTTCTATACTTTCATCTGCTAAGTTTCACAGACATTCCAAAGACTTTATGTATCTTTTATATGCCTTTCATACACTTAACAATAGAATTAAGTATGTGGAAATGAAAATATGATATGTTAACATATGTGTGTGTGAATGCATGAATGTTCATGAGATTTAGTATTATTCTATGATTAAATTATGATTGTTAATGATGTGTATGCCTTAAGGATGAAATTAACATCCTACAGCTAGAACAACTATAACCCACAACCACAAGGTTTCCAACTTGTAGCAAAGGGACTACAGACAGTTGCAAGGGAAAGACCAAAGATAATAAAGTGCAACATTTCTAGAAGAGAATGAAGGTGATCATTTAAAGATCAACCGTGAGTCACCACAACATATCCTTGTCCACCGAATAAGACTACTTGAAGGAGAAGTCTATTATGAGTGGGACTAACTCATGACATAATATTCCTTAGGCACACATCTCTATCATGGCAGTTAATTGTCAGGCACAAAGTTCTAGAATTCAATTTCTCTTCTTCTACTTTATAATTATGGTTTTATGCTTCAAGACTAAGTCCTCTCCTTATCTTTGAGGGAGAGTGGACAGATACTTTATGAATATTTTTTAGTCTTAGAGGAATAAGACTCCTCTCAGACCCTCTAGAGTAGGATCTGTTGTTGAGGAGAAAATCTAGTTGACTGTTGCTAGTAATTTTTGATCATTGTTTTTTAGTTGTTAGTTGTTTTCTTGTTACCAGTTGCAACAATAAGATATGCATTGTTGAATAATAAATATTTAGTAGATTATTATCAAATTGTATGTAAGAGTTCATAGTTTTTATGTAATAAAGGAGTTAGTTCAATGTCATGAATTGTTGATTAAGTAGTGAGAGTTTAACATATTTTGTGGAAGCAACAACTCAAGCAAGGGACACTTGAGGTATTGCTAATCCACTATTTTCCTGTTATTATTGGAAATAGGATGCCATTTAATTGCAAATCCAAAAGATTAATTATTTCATGTATCTCCTAGATTCTTGGAATGTGTTCAACAACACTAAGAATAGGATGAGATTAATTATTTGGATGAAATAAATCATGAAATTGAAATTTGTAGTTATTCCTAAATAATAGGAGCATGTGGGTGCACTCATTGTAAGGTGACACTCACCTTGTGTTCAGTTAACTATACGGAGTAACAGTTAACACTTTTGAATGCATGTAAAGATCTTAGGAGTTAGGATTTGATGTTTGCATGCTTGAAGTTCAGTTTAGTTTAGTTTATATCAGTTTAGTTTAGTTTAGTTTAGTTTAGTTTAGTTTAGAATCAGTTTAGTTTAGTTTAGTTTAATTTAGTTTAGTTTAGTTTAGTCCAATTATGGTTCAATTATCTTCAGTTGCATGCATGTTGGTTGTTTTGAGTTGCATGTAGTTAGCTTCAGTTAACTTGGAATGTATGGCTAATAACTTGAGTTGTATGACAGATAACAAGGACTACCTCCAGTTAACAGGGGATGACCATTCATGCATGAATGGTGTTGAGTAAATGTTTTAGTTAACTATAAATCACTTGGAGCCAACTTGGGCGCCCAAGATGCTTTATTGGATTTACCTCTCATGCATAATAAGATATTTCTGAAGGCTCAGTTAAGTAGGATTACTTAAGGGTTCCAACTTTGAGAAGAGCTTTGGAATTATCACCGAAGTAAAGGATGAGTTGTAGCTTCAGTTTGGGATGCCCAAATGGATGAAGCACATGTTTTAGCATTGTTATTCACAAGATAACTCTATTTGCATGAGATATGGTGTACCTTTTAGGGATAGGGCTCGTGTATTGTAATTGTAACTCATGTTGACTTTACAAAGTTGATTAAAGCCTATATATCTCAAGCAAGTTGACTAGAGTTGTGAGAATTGTTATTGTAGGTGTGAAGAAGATTGGTAAAGACAAAAGAAGCATTCTCAAGCAAGAATTGGAGCTATTGTAATTTAGAGATTGAATAATAGAATAATTCTTGGTGGAGTTTTTTCCCCAAAGGGTTTCTCCACGATACATCTTGTGTAATCTTTCTAATATCCTGTCTAGTTCTTCTATCAACTTCTCTCTTCATTCTACAACAATAAAATGGATTAATCAAGATAATCACCCACAAAGAATATATGTAACAAAGAAAAGACTTAATTAGATCAGCAATACTAAAGTTTTACAAAGTATTAAGCTAAGAAAACACCTCATTTTTCAACAGTTATGAGATTAATTGATGCATTGTTGATTTAGTTAAGGTAGTTTCTAGTTACATGCATGTGGAATTCATGAATGTGATTCTGTAGTTTGGATTGAATCTTGTAGCTTCATGTTTGTTGCATCCTTTGGAGAAATTAGTTACAATTTAGTTTTAGTAGTTAATAGTTACTGCCTTGAGTAATAAGTACTCGTAGCATAAGGTAGAAGCTTATATCTATTTCCCCTATTTTGTAATTGGCATTTCATTTCCCTTTCTATCTTTTCTAGTTTTTTGTACATGTGTAATTACATACTCCATTGATATAGGATGTGCTTAAGATCCATGAATGCATATATTATGCCAACATTGTCTAAATTTTATGAGTCCTTGGTTGATAATTAAATGAAGCCTCTTGTGCGAAAGATGAACTGCTCAATTAGGAGTCTATCCTCTAAGTTGTGTGTCTACTTAGTAGCACCAAGTTAATTAGACATAAGAGAGGTCCTACATTTTTTGGCGTCATTGGCGAGGATGGTGCTAAGTTCAAGATTCTTTTGTGTAATCTCAATTTCTTTCAAGATTTCATTTTTTAGCAATTTTTTTTTCAACATTAGGGTAATTAGGTTTTAGCCATCACCAACAACACAAGTTGCTAACAATGGGCAATAACTCCTGATCCAAAGAGTCACAACCATTGCATGCAGAGGTAGCGAGACACTCTGGGAATATTTCTCCCCTCAACACATGAAGCATTAAAGTATATTGGTGAATAAAGTGAATAGAGTGAGGGTATTCCTAAAGAAGAATCATCCCTAACACTAGTACCTACACCAAATACAAAGGAGATTTCCCACATACACATAAGCATCATGGCTAATGTAATAATACAAGACCCACCAAAGCATGCAATGTTTGAGTTCCCTATAGCCAACTAGGAGACTTATGATTTGAAGAAGATACCCCACTCAATACTACCTGTCTTCTATGGGATGGTCATGGAGGACCCAAACACCTTTCTTTTTGAGTTTCATGTGCTATGTTGAGGTTATGACTACACCACAAATGCCAACAAACTCAAGTTGTTTCTAGCTACACTAAAAGATGTTTTGAGACGGTTCATGGGTTTGGGTAGAGATGTTGTTCCCAATTAGAACACAATGAAGAAAAAATTCTTGGAGAAATACCAAGGTTACTGCAAAGGCATTGATAGAAAGAGGGATGACAACTTCAAGATGTCACAGAAAGAAGATGAATCATTGGAAGATTATATTGATAGGTTCTAGTTTTGCCTCAATAAATCCCATCAAAATACTCTCTAATGAATCCCTAAAATTGGTATCCTTAAGGGGAATTAATGAGGACTCTATGGATGCGCTTAATCTCATTGGGGCAAGAGACATCTCAAATTTACCATTTGATAAGATTCATAGGGTATGTATAAATGTTATTTTAGTTCCTTCACCAAGAAGACCATGGGAGACAAGATCCCCTCTCTCAGCAAATCATCTAATGGGGTCTCAAGGGTGGAGTCGAACAATTTTCTATAAAAAAATGGAGGATATAGTTAGCCATTTGGCTACATAATTAGATACCCTCTAGATTAAAAATAAGCAAGAATAAGAAGAAGAAACCCTCACAAAATATCACCCACACTATCGACATAAAAAGATCAATTGCAAGTGCAATAAGTTGGCCAATATTTTTGAAGACGAGCAACAAAAGCCAAAATTTTATTCCTTGGAAGATGAAGATAGTCAAGTGTTTTATATAGCTCAACACAAACCATGACAACTAATACAAGGTATGCCCCAAGATCCCTTGACCCATAACATGGCATTTCCAAGTAATAATGCAAATTTCCCTAGTTGAAATCCTCAATCTTGGACCAATGTTCAAAACTCATAATGGCCAATTTCCCAATCCAATTGGAATCAAAAACAAAAACAAGGCATGTGGCCACCACAAAATTACCAAGGAACTAATTATAATTCTTAGTGGCCACCACAAAAAAATTAATGGAAACCACAATGGTAAAGAGGTCACCAGTGGCAAAATCAAAGTCTTAATTATCAACAACCACAACACCCCTTGCAACCACAACAACAAGCCATAATGCTAAACCCAACAAAAACCTCGCCAATACCACCAAGAGCACCTCAACTTCCATCATAACCTACACCTAACACAAATAAAAAGCCAATCCAATAGGCTTATGCTAACGATGCCATAAAATACCCAACTTACGAGGTTAGAGTGAATGATGTCCACCTTAGATTAGGGAAAATGTTAGCTAGGCCTTTATCTCCTCACATCATAGAGTTGACTGAAGAGGAAATCCCAATAGAGCCCATGGACAAAGAATCTAGGGAACCTGTGTTAAATTAGGTTAACTCAACAACCACAAGTCCAAATCCTCCATTCCCTGAGAGATTAACAGTCAAAAAACATCATTCACAAGTTGAAATTGATTTATTGGGATAACTCAAAGATGTTTGCATTAAGATACCCCTCATCTAGGTCATTGAGGAAGTACCCATTTATACCAAAATAGTGAGAGAATTATGCCTCAAAAGGCCAAGCAAGAAACGTAAGGACCCTCAGACTATACATGTCTTATGTTGGTGTAAATAAAGTCTTGTACCTAGTTAATTCATTACTAGGGGACTTATTTACATGTTAAGTTTACTTAGGTTCTAGGAATCTTTCTAGAAGGTGTTAGTTTTCATTAGTTATCTTATCTTTTGACTTGTAACACATGTGACCTAGGTAGTTGTGATTAGTTGTCTCATGTCATATGATTAAGATACTTGTCATAACATTATGACATCTTGTATCTCACCTTGGCTATATAACCAAGGGGTCTCTACTGCATTGTACACACACAACAACATTGAATCATAATTGATAAGAATATAGTTTATTCTTGTCATATTCATATTCTCTCTTTGTGCTTTCCATTTGGCCTATAGATCTTGGTAGGCTATCTCCATAGCCAATTCTAACATGGTATCAAAGTAGGTTGGGTGCCTTTGGTTAGAATTTTTTTGAGAGATCTTGGTAAATCTTGAATAGTTGAGTATGATCCTCTCTTACATTGTATGATGATATGGAGAATTAGAAAAACTTGATAGAAATACTAGATTCTAGGGGGGTTCCTCTTTGTGGCTCTTTATTGCAGGTTCAAATTGGAGCTTGCTAGTGAAAATTTGAGCTCACCATTGAGTTCAAGAGGTTTGAGAGTTATTTTTTTCCTTTTGTTTCATCTAAATTGGACATATGAGGCCAAATCTATGAGGGTTTGAAGCTGAAGAGTGGTTGCTAGATCCCGAAGGTAGCTACATTTTTGGAGCATTTTGGGTCAAATTTGACCCTTCCATCACATCTAGAAGGGCCAAAAACCCTACTTGATCAATTGCCAATTTGTTTAATTTAGAACAATTTTCTGTTGAGGCCAAAAAATAAAATCCCAGGGAGTTGTATGGCCCCCCAAGTCACCATCATTACCTGACGGTACAATTTAAAAAAAAAATTATTTGAATTTTTTTGAATTTTTGTAAGAAAAAATACTTTTTGCTGATTAAATTTATTGTAAAAGTTTTTGGTTTAAAAACAATAAAAAAAAGAAGGGTTTAAAATTTTTGGTACTCTATGGAGTACTTGCATAGAGTAGGTACCAGATATCCTAAGATACTTGTGGGTGCCACTTGGCCTTTCGTCGTGGCCCCCACTTGCCAAACTGGCGACCATCATTTTAAAATACTGATAGAAAAATTCATAAAAAATAGGCACTATTAAATATAACTGGTGGGAGTAAAAACTAGTTTGGAGATTCTTGAAAAAATTCAAAAAGATTCCTGCCATTAGAGTTAGGAGAATATTCTTACTGAATAGAGCATATTCTATCACCAACGAATATTCCAGCAAGGGGGCGAATTTTCCCATGATGGGAATTTGACCATCAAGTTTAAGCCCATGGTTAGGTGATGTCAGTATGACATTAGCAATTTTCTAAAAAAGAATTTCCCCCCTCTCCAATGAGCTTTTTTATTTTGTAGTTCAACTTCAAGTGGCAATAACTCAATCATTTTGACTCCTTTTTTTGATTTAGGATAATTTTTCATGCTCTTCACAGTGGTACAAACAATTTTTGGTTTTGGTGTCTATATTTTCTAGGATTTGCAAATTCTCACAGGTATTGCTGCTTCATCCTCATTTTGGGAACTTCAAGAGCTCATATCTTGCTCCTATGGTAACATTTTTTGGTGAATTTTCTTTTGAAAGTGCATAATTTTTTGTGTAATTTCTAGTGGTGTAATTATTTTGATCTCATTTGTTGTAATTTTTTTTTACTTTGAGCTAGTGGATTATTTTTGGCATTTGCATGTACCAAGATCAAAGTCCATTTCACTATTTTGGCAAGTGGCAACTATAAATGCACTAAATATAAAGTGCCACAAATTAGATATTTCTTGGAGGGTTTCATGATTTATTAATTTGGGGGGTAATCTTTTTCCTTTGTTGGCTTATGTCTCTTGATTGGTCTATTATGTGACTAAATTAAGGAGTTTAATATGAGCTTAAATATTTAACCTATTGTAATAAGGTTAAATCTATGGAACTTTAAGTCTTGGTGAGATGGAATCCTAACACATTGTAGGTGGCTTAATCTTTTTCCATATCTCTATGGACTAGTTCCTAAACCTTCATCAACATGGAAGAGAGTTGTGTGGGAATTCAAAGTAGAACATATCTTGGGAGTAATTGTTTGTAGTTGTGATATTGATACACAAATGGCCACTAATGGTATTAAGATCCCTCATGACCTTATGATCAAACTTTGGGAGATGTATGTAGACTCGAATGAACCTCCATTCCTAGAGGATCCTATTGTGGATTGTCTTGTTCCAATTGCAGAGTTTCGACCTATTGATGATAAAACAGTTGAAACACTTACTAATTGGGAAAGTTGTGGTAGTCTTGATGACACATAACCTTCTCCTTCTCCTCATGCAAAGACATCTCTTGAGAATTGATTTTTTATGGCACCTAATCTAGATTTAGAGGGTTCATCTTCTTCATCTATGAGTCAACATCTTGAGGTTGAGGGCTCTTGTAATCCAACATTCACAGAATCATCTATTGTTGTACCTGTGGACACTTGTGATTCAACAGTTTTGGCTCCTTGTGATTCAGTACAATATGACATATATAGTCTTTTAGATTTGGCTACCTGTGATGGCTTCTTGATAGGTATTTCAGACTCATTCATGGAGTCTCATATTAAAAATTTGGGGGACATCATTGATGACATTCATCTTCTTTTTAATGGAAAATATCCCTCTTTAGTTGTTACAAGGGAAAAATTTGACCATCTTGTTCATTCTTTACATGATCATTCTTTGATGTTTGACATGACTGTGGATACTTTTGGATAGCATTTGGAGGAGGCTTCTTTATCTTCAGAGGGGATATCTTTGTCTTTGGATCATGCTCTATAATAATCTCTACTAGATTTTGAATTGTCCTCTTCAACAATGTGGTCTAGAATGCCTGTTTGGAGTGAGTCAACTTTCAACATCAACATGAGATAGTTGAGCATGCTTCAAAGACATCATATACCATCCATATTTCTGACATCCTGTGTACATTCATGGTTTTGTTTCTTCCTAAGGGGAGAAATGTTGTTCGACAAGATTGGATCATCTTTAACATTCAATATCGAGCTTCTACCATCATTGTAGGAGACTCAACATTGAGGGGGGTTGCATTGTCTCTCTTCTTCTTCTCTCTTATGAGGGGTATTTTTACTCACATGGGGTTTTGGTCTTCTCATTCTTCATTAATATCATTTCATTTTTTGTATTTCATCTCTCTTTCGGGCAGGAGTTTTATCCCATTGGGTTTTCTCCTTTTCTCCATTTGTGGGAGATTGCATTTGCATATGTACATGGGTACCTAACATGGTGTTGTAGCCGAGACCCATTCTTGCATCTTTATGCCATTTGCATAATAATCCGCTACTCCCTAAGTTACACTTAAGGGGGGGTGTTGGTGTAAAAAAAGTCTTGTAACTAGTTAATTAATTACTAGGGGACTTATTTACATGTTAAGTTTACTTAGGTCCTAGGAATCTTTCTAGAAGATGTTTGTTGTCATTAGTTATCTTATCTTTTGACTTGTAACACATGTGACCTAGGTAGTTGTGATTAGTTGTCTTATGTCATATGATTAAGAAAATTTTCATAATCTTATGACATCTTGTATCTCACCTTGGCTATATAACCAAGGGTCTCTACTACATTGTACACACAACAACATTGAATCATAATTGATAAGAATACAATTTATTTTTGTCATATTCATATTCTCTTTTTGTGCTTTCCATTTGGCCTCTAGATCTTGGTAGGCTATCTCCATAGCCAATTCTAACATCTTAAGACAACTTGTAAACATTATATTGGGAAACATTACTATCCCCAAGTATGCAAATCCTAGGAGCCTTGTAGTGGATGTCAAAATCAATAGTACTCTCATTAAGAATACCTTATTTTGTAGGGAAAATGTGTCTCAACCTTGCAATTATATATTATTTATTGTTGATAGGATGTATGTTGGTATGTGGTGGCTAATTATGCAAATATTGTACACTCATAGTAAGATATGGGGTTCAGAGCATCACCCCAAAATTTTTTTCGCTAACACATGAAGGTTTTTTCACATTGACACGTTAAGTTTTTTCATTAACACATCAAATGAAAAATGACCTTGTAAAACCCTAATTCTAGAAGGTTCCAAAAAATATTGTTATAAGTAGATGGGATGTATGTAGACGGGGGTGTATTCTGAGAGTTTGATAGTGATCAGATTGTCTCTTGATCTCTGGTGGTGATACTCCTATGAGAAGCTTGCTTTGCAAGTATATTGTACTCTTTTGATTTCTGAATAATATTGGGTGGCTTTTGGAGTGTGGGTTTTTTCTCTCGAAATGGTTTTCCCCACATAAATCATTATGTTGTGGTATGCATGATATTTGTGTTTATTTCTATTTAAGTTTTTGTAACTGTTAAAGATCTATAAAGTTTTGCATTTTTCTTCTCTCAAGATTAGTGTAGGAATTTGTTCCGCTACCTTAACTTCCTTACAAGTGGTATCAGAGCTTGATCACCTTTGGTTTCAGTTGCGGGTTGTTGGGTTTTTTGAACTAATCCAAATTTGAGTGGGAGCTTGTGTAGAAGACACTTTGTGATCTTGTTACAAGAATTTTCAAATGGTAAGTTCATCAAGGATAATAGAGATGGGAATTATTTTTGGAAATGATTTTGAGATGTGGCAGCTAAAGATGGAGGATATGTTGATAGATCAAGATCTATGGGATGCTATTGATGAGAATGTTTCAAGGCCTGCAAATCCTACTCAAGCTGCTCAATATGATGTTATGGACCATAAAGCCAAGGGTCTAATCAGATTGTGCTTAGAAAGCTTTGTGTTAATTAATGTCCATGAAGAGACCTCTATACAAAAAATATGGAAGAAGCTTGGTGAGATGTATTAGGCCAAATATTTAGTGAACAAGATTTTTTTGAGGAAGAAGTTGTATTCCTTGAGAATGGAAGAGGGTGGATGAGTTACATACTACCTAGAAGCATTCAATATATTGGTGGCACAATTTGCATCAGTTGGTGTCAAAATGGATGAGGAGGAGAAATGTTAGATCTTGCTTTGTTCTTTTCCTAATTTGTGGGATTCTCTTGTTATGGCTATTGGGAGTACTTCTATTATATTGAAGACTAAAGTGGCGGGTTCTTTTCTTTTTGAAGAGACGAGGAGGAAGGTATCCATCACTACCAAGGAGGCCCTAAATGTTTGTGGAAGACCTAAGGAAAAAGGAAAGAAGAATGAGAAGCGTGACAAATCCAAGTCCAAGGAGAGATCTAAATCTCTTGGAAAGTCCAAAGTTATTTGTTGGAATTGCAATAAGCTTGGACATGTTCATAAGGAATGCAAAGAAGAAAAGAAGAATACAAATAAGAAATTTGATTGCAATTCCAATTCTAAGAAGGAAAATGGTGACACATTCATTGTAGCTTTGGAAACTCGTGTAGGTAATGATGCATGGTTAATTGACTTAGATGCATATTTTAATTTGACCTTTAATAGAGTTTGGTTTTGTGAATATGAAGAATTTGATGGAGGTAAGGTATACTTGGGTGATGATTCTCATTTAGACATTATTGACCATGGTAAAGTTAAAATCAGGTTTCATGATGATAGAATAAAAAGGATTAATTGTGTTTTGCATAACCCTGGATTAGCACAAAATTTGTTATCTATGAGCAAACTAATAGATGTGGGTGTGTAGGTAGTATTTTTTGATGTATGATGCAAGATGGTTAGAGGTGCTATGGTGAATGCTAGAGGTGTTAGATATGGGACAATGTATAATCTTGATGCATGCACTGTTGAGTGCAATAGTACTTCTGTGAAAATAAATTCTGTAGAAGAAGTGAAGGTTTAACCTTCAACATTTGGTCATGGCTTTTGGGTACCAAAGGGTGCTCTTTCTTCTGAGACAAAGTTACCTATAGAGAAAACTATGTTATGATACCAAAGACTTGGCCACATTGGAGAAATGGGTCTAAGGACCTTGAAAAATAGAAAAACTTGTTTAAGGTTTGTTTGATTGCTATCTTGAATTTGATTTCTGTGAGCATTACATTTATGGAAAAAAAAACTACATTCAATTTTACTCGAGTTCTCATAAATCTTGTGGTGTATTGGATCTTATTCATTATGATGTATTTGGTTCTGTATATGTTCCTTCAATTGGTAAATCCACATATTATGTTTCATGTATTGATGATTATAGTAGAAGGACCTGGGAATATTGTGTAAAGAATAAATATGAAGTTTTTAGTCAATTTAAAGAATTTAAAGCAATGGTTGAGTTGTAGACTAGAAAAAAAAAATGTTTAAGGACTGATAATGGTGATGAATTTTTCTCTAATAATTTTGATAGATTTTGTAAAGATTGTGGTATTCATATACAAAATATAACTCCATATTCTCCACAATGGAATGGAGTTACAGAAATAATGAATAGGATGTTGATGGAGATGACTATGAGTATGTTGAGTGGTGTTAGCCTAAAACAAAGGTTTTGGGCTAAAGCTATTGCCACTACCTGTTACTTGATTAACAAGTTCCCTGCATCATCTCTTGTTGATAAGATGCCTATAGAGGCATGGTTGGGTCATAAGCCTTCATTAAGACATCTTAGAGTTTTTGGTTGCGAGACATATGTACATCTGGAAAAAGAGAAGCGATCAAGTTGGAGAACAAGGTTGTGAAATGTATCTTAATTGGATATAGTTATGGTGTGAAAGGATACAAGCTTTGGGATCTTGTTGCACAAAAGGTAATACATAGTAGAAGTGTTATTTTTAGAGAAACTAAGCCTTGTTCTATTACATTGCAGCAAAAACTAAGTAAATAGGAAGATGTGATTCAATTTCATTCTACACCTGAGAAAGTTGAATCGAGGCCCAAGGATAGACAAGAAGTTGAGGAGAGCTCATCTAGCTCTAGATCTTTAGAAGAGGAGGAAGGACCTCCAACTCAGCTTATTTGTAGATCTAGAAGGCATAGAAAACCACCTAAAGGGTATTCAATTGATGATTGGAGGTGTATTTTTTCTATGAATACTATCATGGATGAACCCAAATATGTAGAAGAGGCACTAGGTATGAATGATGCAAAATACTAGAATATTGCTATGGATGAAGAAATGAAATCTTTGAAAAAGAATGATACATGAGATATTGTACCATTGCTTGAAGGATGAAAACCCGCTGGTTGTAAATGGGTGTTCAAGAAAAATATTGGTTCAGATGGAGGTATTGAGAAGTATAAAGAAAGGTTGGTTGTGAAGGATTACTCTCAATTTGAGGGTGTTGATTATGGTGAGATATTTTCTCCTGTTGCAAAAATGACATCCATTATATTTTGCTTTCTATTGTTGTTTCTTATGATTTAGAGGTTGAGAAAATGGATGTGAAAACTGCTTTCCTTCATGGTGATTTGGAGGAGGATATTTATATGAAACAACTAGAGCACTACGTGGTGAAAGGTAAAAGTCAGTTTGTTTGTAAATTGAAGAAATCTTTGAATATTGCTTAAAATAGAGTCCTAGGATGTGGTACTAGAAATTTGATACATATGTGTTGAGTTTGGGATTTGAGTGTTCTAAATCAAATCATTGTGTTTATTATAAAATTGATGGTGATGACTTCCTGTTTATTGCATTATATGTTGATGATATGTTATTTATTGGTAGAGAGAAAGGTATGATTTCAAAAGTAAAATCTCAACTTGATGCTAAATTTGAAATGAAATATCTTGGTGTAGCTAAAAACATTCTTGGGATGGAAATTAAAAGGGATAGAGTGAATATAAAGCTATGGATTTTCCAAAGCAAGTATGTCAACTCAATCTTATAGAGGTTTCATATGTAGCATTGTAGACCATTGTGTTCTCTTGTTTCAATTGGAACAAAGTTATCTATTTAAGATTCTCCAAAATATCCATCAGAGATGGAAGACATGAGTAGAATGCCTTAGCAGAGTGTAGTTGGAAGTTTGATGTATGCTATGGTTTGTATTAGACCAGACATTGCTCGAGTAGTGGGAGTTCTTTCCAGATATATGTCTAATCCTAGTAGAGTTCATTGGGATGTAGTTAAAAGAGTCTTCAAACATTTGTGGGGTACCTCAAATTATTCCTTATGCTATCATAATAATATTCTTGAAGATGAAATTTACTTTGATATTCATGATTATGTGGATTCAGACTAGGCAGGTGATGTTGACATCAGAAAATCCACCAGTGCTTATGTTTTTACTTTATTTAGTGGTGCAATTAGTTGGATGAGTAATCGATAGTTTGTGGTTGCTTTGTCCACTACTGAAGTAGAGAATATGAAAGTTACTCATGCTTGTAAAGAGTCCATTTGGATTAAGAGACTGTGTTCAAATATTGGAATAAAATAAGGTGCAATGACAATTTATTGTGACAATTAGAGTGTGATATGTCAAGCCAAGAACCCGACATTTCATGCTAGGAATACATACAATATCATTTTGTTGGAGATATGGTTGAAGATGGCAGGGTGAAGCTAGTTAAGGTAGAGAATTTGATGAATGTTGTTGATTCTTTAACTAAGCTTGTGAGCACTGAGAAGTTTAAATGGTGTTTAGAGACTATGGGCCTTTTTTCCCCTAGCAATTAAAGAGATGATGGTTACACCCTCACATTGCTCTTGCAAGGTGTTTGACAAGTGAGAGATTTGTTAGGAAAATGTGTCTCAACCTTGCAATTATATATGGTTTATTATTCATAGGATGTATGTTGGTATGTGGCAATTGATCATGAAAATACTGTACACTCGTAGCAAGATATGGGGTTCAGAGCATCGCCCCAAATTTTTTTTCACTGAAACATCAAGGTTTTTTTCTTGTTGACACATCAAAGTTTTTTTCTTGCTGACATGAGAAGGTTTCTCTATTAACACGTCAAATATAAAACAACCTTATAAAACCCTAATTCTAGAAGGTTTCAAAAAATCTTGTTATAAGTGATTGGGATGTATGTAGACGAGGGTGTATTCTGAGAGTCTGATAGAGGTCGTATTGTCCCTTGATCTATGGTGGTGATACTCCTGTGAGAAGCTTTCTCTACAAGTATATTGTAATCTTTTGATTTTTCAATAATATATTGGGTGGCTTTTGGAGTGCGGGGTTTTCTCCCGAAAGGGTTTTCACCATGTAAATCATTGTGTTGTGGTATGCATGATATTTGTGTTTAATTCTATTTAAGTTTTTATAACTATTAAAGATCTATAAAGTTTTACAATTTTATCCTCTCAAGATTAGTGTAGGAAGTTGTTTTTCCACCTTAACTTCCTTACATAATTGACCTTGGTGCAACCATTAATGTAATGACCAAAGAAACCATAAAATTATTACAACTAATGGAGCTAAGATCTACACCTACTCTGTTATAGTTAGCAGATAGGTCTATAGTCAAACTTGAGGGAATCATAGAAGGCTTGGTAATAACATTAGACTCATGGGAATACCCTACAAAATTTATGGTGTTATAGCCTAAAGCTAATCTTGTAGTGTATCCTCTCATCTTAGAGAGACCTTGGTTGGAAACAAAAAATGCCTTTATAGGTTGCAAGTCTGGTAACATGATCATTTCCAATGAAAATGTAACCAAGAAACTAGTCCTCTACCCACCTACCTAGCCACATGCAGATGTAGAGAAAATTGTATGGCCTACCTTAGATGAGGAAGACCAATACTCATTACAAACTCTAATGACTACTAAATGAAGTCCCTTGTTAGAAAACCAAGATGAAGATGAACTAATTGAAAACATCATGTAGAACAACTATGGTAGGGACCTACAACAACATGACTGTCTAACATGTTTGCAAGACTCATTGTAGAACACAATCCATACCGATACATTTGATTCCATTTCTAAAATATTTCATACCCTATTACTACATCATTGCATTCACAATACAATAGGTCTTGACATTTCATTTGTTGAAACATCATCCTTGACTTTAGAGATCGTTCCAAACAAGAAATTAAATGTAAACAGTCAATTGAGTGTTGCACAACAAACTTCACTGTTGAATATGTTGCAAGCACATGTAGTTGCATTTGTATGGGATCACCAAGATATGAAGGGAATAGATCCAAACCTATGCATGCATCAAATTTACATCAATGAAGGCTATAAAATAGTTAGGAAACCCCAAAGGAGAATGGACCCTATAGTCCATGACATAATCAAAGCAGAATTACAAAAGCTACTGGATGCAAAATTCATCTATCCAATAATTGAAAATCAGTGGGTGTCTCCACTAGTAATTTTACCTAAGAAATGAGGAAATGGAGAGTGTGTGTAGAATACCACGAGTTGAATGTAACTAGGAAAGATCACTTTCCCCTTCCATTCATTGGCCAAGTACTAGATTCACTATCATGCAAGCAATAATTTTCCTTTCTGGACGGGTTTAGTGGATGTAATCAAATTAAGATAGCCCCAAAAGACCAAGACAAGAAAACCTTCACATGCCCTTAGGGAACATATGCATATTCTTTCATTAGGGAACATATGAAGGGAACATACCCAAACCTATACATGCATCAAATTTATATCAATGAAGGCTATAAACTAGTTAGGCAACTCCAAAGGAGATTGAACCCTATAGTTCATGACATAGTCAAAGAAAAATTTAAAAAGTTGTTGGATACAAGATTCATTTATCCAATCTCTGACAGTTAGTGGGTGTCTCCACTAGTAATTGTACCTAAGAAAGGAGGGAAATAAAGAGTGTGTAGAATACCAGTCTAGTTGAATGCAACAACTAGGAAAGATCACTTTCCCCATATTTTCATTGACCAAGTACTAGATTCACTAACATGCAAGCAATATTTTTCATTTTTGGATGGGTTTAGTGGATGCAATCAAATTAAGATAGCCCCAGAAGACAAAGACAAGACAACCTTCACATGCCCTTGGGGAACATATGCTTACTCTTTCTTGTCATTTGGGCTATGCAATGCACCTGACACCTTCCAAAGGGTAGTATTGAGCATATTCTCAGAATTTTCTCATGATTCCATGGAGGTTTACATGGATAATTTTACAACTTATGGGAATACCTATGAAGAAGCACTTGTTGATTTGGAGAAAGTACTATAGAGTTTCTAAGATCATCACTTGTCCCTAAGTAATGAGAAATGCTTCATGATATTGACTGGGAAAGTAGCCTTGGGACATTTTGTGTCCAATAAGGAAATTCAAGTAGATCCCAACAAAGTTGAGGTAATATCTACACTTTCTGTACCCAAGAACCAAAAGGATGTTAGAAGCTTCCTTGGCCATGCTAGGTACTAAAAAAGATTCATATAATATTTTAGTAAACTTGCAACACCATTTTTTGTGTTATTGTCTAAAGATGTAGAGTTTGAATGGACATATGCTTGTTAACATGCCTTTGAAGCTCTCAAAGAAGCAATAACTAAGACCCTTGTCTTGAGAGGACCAAATTGGAATTTACATTTCTATATCCATACAAATGCTTTGGATTTTGCAATAGGATCTATGCCAGGACAAAAGGAAGGAAACCTTGAGTATGTCATTTATTATATCAATAAAAATATTCATAGGGAAAAACTCAACTATAAAATAACTAAAAAGGAGATGGTAGTAGTGGTTTATGCAATCAAAAAATTCAAATAATATATCATAGGGTATTTTGTATTCATACATATTGACCACACAACAATAAAGTACCTAATGAACAAACTAGTGGTTGGTGGTAGGCTTGTAAGATGGTTACTGCTACTTCAAAAATTTGATATTACTATTATAGACAAGCCAAGGAAAACCAATGTAGTAGCAGAATTTCTCTATAGACTACTAGCCAAATTAGAAGAAGATGTTGTAGATGATTCATTCCTAGATGAAAATCTCTTTGCTCTGTAGATGCATACACCTTGGTATGCAACCATAGCCAACCATCCAGTAGTAGGGAAAACACCACAAAACCTCTCACCAAGGGAGAAGAGGCAATTAGTTCAGAAAGGTTTTCCTTACTCATGGATAGCTAGATATTTATTCTACACAGTGCTTGACAATATAATGAAAAGATACATCAGATAAGATCAAGTATATGATATCCTCAAAGCATGTTATGATGAACCTTATGGGGGACACTTTGTAAAAAAGAAGACAACTCTTAAGACTTGAATACCAACTATTATTGACCAACACTTCATAAAGATGCAGTCAAATACACAAGGAGATGTGATAGATGTCAAACAATGGGAAGCCCAATAAAAAAATGAGATTCCATTGTAACCACAACTAGTAATAACACCATTTGATAAATGGGGACTATATTTTATTGGTCCCATCTTCCCAAAATTAAATAACAATGAATACATACTGGTTTGTACTAATTACCTTACCAAGTGGGTGGAGGTCAAAGCCTTGCAATTTGTAAGGGATGGGAATGTGGAACGGTTTCTCTATGAAGATATCTTCACAAGATATGGTGTTCCTAGAGAAATTATCATAGAACAAGGGCCATAGTTTACATCAAATCCGATCACAAAACTAGTGTAGAAATATGAGATTGGACATAAAAAGTCTACACCTTATCACTATCAAGTGAATAATCAAGTGGAGGTCACTAATAGAGAAATTGAAAACATCATCACCCAAATAGTGAAACTCCATAGGAAGGCTAGGTTACCTAAACTAGTTTGGACTTATAGGACAACTTGGAACACAACAACAAACTTTACACCATATGAATTGGTGTATGGTAAAAAGGTAGTACTTCCAATAGAATTTGGATACAAAACACTAAGGACAACAATCAAACTGGTCATGGATTTATCAACAACATATAAGGAGAGGTTGTATAACCTTAATTCCTTGGATGAAATAAGAATGGAAGCAATATATAAATATAGAGATCATCCACAAATAGAGGATGCATTGGTATGACCAATTTATTAAGACAAAATAATGCAATCTAGGTGACTAGGCTTTACTTTATGATTCAAGATACAAAGATTACAAGGAAAAACTATAGAACAGATGGCTTGGGCCATATGAAATAAAAATAGTCTTTCTTAATAGAGAAGTTTAGTTTTAAACAATTGATGATGTACAATTTTAATTGTTGGTTAATGGCCCCAAGTTAAAGCTTTATAAAGGACCATTACAAAATGATGACTTTATTTTATCACTACAACATCAATTTGAGATAGAGATACAAACTCCATTGACAACAACAAGCAGCTCTTCCAAAATAATAGTAGACAAGCTACATAGCTCAACCACTATTATTTCATAGGTATAATTCTATCACACATCTCACATGCACACATTGCATAGGTGGCATTATATATTCTTCATTTTTTGAAGTAGTAGCAAAAGAAACAAGGACTTGCAACATCACACCACTAGGCAATAAAACTACAGAAGGACCTATTACTACATGATCTTGTAGCACTTTCCTATCCGTCATTCCAAATACATCCATATTAATTACACATCCATCATTCCATCTGCACATGTAGCAATACACATATCAATTTTATTGCATGTAGCTTTCCTTCCATCAACATGTAGCCATCATATCACCTTTTTGATTCCACCGTACCATGCAATAAATTCTACTTCACTCATAGCATACTTTGCACAACCTTTTTCATCCATCATTCCACCACCATTTCCACATGTCACACACATAGTACCTTCCACTTCACACCATAACTGCATGTTGTTCATCACAATCATGACATGTCATTTCAAATCAAGCTGCAAGTGGAATTCAACTATTTCACATGAGTCATACTTCAATTCAAACAATGTTGATAGGTACTCTTTGTATTAACTATCATAATAATCATTGAAGATAACTAATATTATGCATATTTATCATTCATATGTGCATATCAATCTTATATTTAAATTTCCACTACTTATAATTTATGACTTTTCCCAATCCATATATACTAAGTGAGGACACTTAGAAACTTTAATTGGGGGGAGGGGTATTCAAGGCTATATTCCTTAGTTTTTTGTTTTCAAATTTTTTGTCATTTCATTTCCTACCATTATCAAGAAACTGAGAGTTAAGAGAAGAGAGA
Source organism: Sequoia sempervirens (assembly GCA_007258455.2). Taxonomy (NCBI): domain Eukaryota; kingdom Viridiplantae; phylum Streptophyta; class Pinopsida; order Cupressales; family Cupressaceae; genus Sequoia; species Sequoia sempervirens. The sequence continues at coordinate 515,944,668 of VDFB02000017.1, forward strand.
AATGTGTTCAACAATTGAATTGGGAAATATAATTGAGTAATATAGCATACAAATATAGTAGAAGCAGTATAATTGGGGTAAAAAAAACAAAAATAGAGCAAAACAAAGCATAGTGAGTGACTACGAATTATTGAAGCATTACAATGGGGGTGAAATTGTGAGAACATAACCAACAACACACAATTTTTTACTAGAAGATAGATAATTCCTGTCTATCTTCCAACAAGCTAGTTGGTTGGACTATTTCTTGAGACTTGAAAAATTTAATGAAGTGATGACCCAAAAATTTTCTAGTACCCTACAAAATGATGAGGCAGATCTCAGGGGTTTGAGAGTAGAAGCATCAAAAGCTACTATAGATGAAGTGTTCGATCTTCTAAGGGTGAAAGAAGAGTTTCCAATGAGAGAAGATGCCATCACAACCAGGAATGAATTCTCCTTTCCAAGAGAAAACTTGGACTTGGGTATGTGTAGGATCATCATAGAAAAAATAGGCCCTTAAGTGGCAAAAAATAAAGAAAAATCATAGTTAGGCAACTTGACATAAAATTTTGAATAAGTTATCTATATTATGTCAAAAATATGTAAGAATAGAATCTGTAGCAAATTGAATGTAGTTTCTAAACTCCTAGGTTTATTAAAAAAAAAAAATCTATTTGGTGAAAATTTGAAATTTCAATGCATAGTACTTAAATTTCAGGGAAAAAAAAAGAAGTAGGTGTCTGTTTGACCACCCTAAGTGCAATAAAATGATAATATTTTTTTATAATATTTTAGATATAAGTAGAGGATTCATGTCTCGATGTGATGCATATTTTTTTGTAATTTTTTTCCAAGTAAATAATTAATTATGACTTTTTTATTACAAATTTAAAAAAATATAAAAACTCGTATGTTTGACCACCTTAACTTGGTCAAAACTTCGTGAAATTCATTTTTTTATAATCCTATAAAATGCGAAGCATAGAATGACACATGTTTCAGATTCAAAAAATGTGATACCGTTTGAAAGCTATAGATTTTTTTCAATCAGCCTATCAATCTGAACTTTAGTCATAATTCAAATAGAAAATGAATAATAATTATTTATTAAATTCAAAGTAAAGCATAATTTATATTGGTGTAAATCTAAGAATATCCTTTAAAAACCCTTTTCATTTCATCAATTTTTGGTAAAAAAAGTCATTAGCCACATGGGCCATCATATCACTTACGTATCGCCACTTTTTGGCCCATCATGATCCTGCACATACACGCTCTTCTTCACAAGGTACCAAAGACTTATCCTTACCCTAGATTTGGGCCTATGTATCCACTTATATTATTAAGTACTTAACATGTGATGATAGATAGTCACTACTGTATATAGTTCATTTTAAATTGCTAAGTCATTTATGCCATGTAAGGCATGTGAATGTTCCCAATTTTCTATACAACTTGCTAAAAATAATATCTTTGGAGTATAAAAGAAAGAGGAATTAGTCAGAATTATCATATTTTTATTTAGTTACCCTATTGGCGAAAAGGAGCCTTAGGATTCCATTCCCAAATGTGTCTTGGGAGGATTTCTTGAATTGCAATAATATCAACATTCTTCAATTACCTTTAAAGAAAAAATGGGTCATGGATAAGGAATGTAAGATTTTGTTATGACTACTTTTGAGGGAGAAATTCCCTCTAGTTCCCCTATTTCAACACCTACCCACAACATGGAGGAACCAAAATAGCAATATTTGCAGGAAACCCAACCTGTAACCTCTATTGAGTAGCTCACAACTGAAAACAATTCAGAAACCCCAATTTCTAGTAAGAGGTCACCAAAAGAAAAGAAAAGAAAGAGTGGGGCTTCCACTTCTACACCTACAAAGGGGTAGAAGAAGCCCACACAATCCAGGAGGCAATCACATCACCTAAGGATAAAGGGGTCCATGAGAGGAACAAACAAAAAGAAAAAATATGTTGTAATGGTATCTAGATACAAACTCAAAGGGGAATTTCCCTGGTGATGAGGTAAAGATACCAATTATACAACCTAATGTATTTTTTTAGCACTTGTGACTATGATTCAAAATATGTTTTTGTTGCCAAAAAAATGAGAAAAAGATGTCCAAAGAGACCTGTTTTAGAGAGGTTTGAGTATATAGGTGAAATGGGAGAACAATTTTTGGGAAAAAATGAAAAACTTTTCTTAGAAGAAAGGAATACAAACATAAATTTTCAAGAAGCCTTACCGAGGATCAAACAATTAGAAGAATTATTGAAAACATATAAGCAGAAAGAAAGTGAGAGGGATGCAATAATCAGAGAGTTGGAGGAAAGATTCCATAAATTTGAGCATGAATCAAAATTGGAGATATTGGCATATCTTGTCATGGTGGAAATAGAAGGAAAATATCTAGTGTCTCAGAGCTTAATTGGACATAGAAGGAGTCCCACTGGACCAAATGTTGTGTCACTAGGTGTTGAATTATGGAAGAGAGCACAACAATTCTCCCAAAAAGAAAAAGAATATAAAAGAGAGAAAGTTGGAATGATATCTAATCACACTAGAGAACTTGAGAAGAAAGAAACAAAGGTGAAGAAATTGAAAGTAAGAATTGAAGATTTGGTAGATAAAATAGTACAGATAATGAAAGGTAGACCACCTGCAAGAGTTTATGTCTTGTTCTTGTAGGAGCTTTTTTATGTTTTCAATTTAGCTGAGATGATTAGTGACCTACCTCTTTCCATGAATAAGAAATATAAATGTTTTTAGATACTTTCTAGAACTCCACACCTAAGATGTAGGACCAATTGTGTGAGCTTTATCTACATATTTTTGTTCTTTTAGATGAGACTGCATGGAACCCATTGATGTTTGTAGGGGATCTCCAAATACGGGCTTTGGCATCTTATGTTATAAATGAGGACCAAAGGGGAAATTTTTTACATGACTATCATGAGAAAGAATATCCATCCTCTTACAACTCAAAAAGTAGGTAGTGGACCCAAATGTAGTAATAGATTAGTGCTTGGATCTCTTACATCACAAGGGAGTTGGAAAGAAGATAATGGAGTGCAGACAACAAGATTATAATTTAAGAATGAAGGAACTAGTAGTAACTACAATAAATGAAGCCTTTAACTTTGTTAAAAAAAGATGCGAAGAGATTACACCAGAACTAAAAAGGAAGGAACCACACTCTGTTTACAATTATGTAGCCATAATTCATAGGTCTCATAAATATACAAATATGGCAATGAGGAATGGAGTTACATGGTTCCCACTTGTCTTCCATCCTCCTATACCACACCAAACATGGGAGAAACGAGGGGAAGAAGAAGTAGTAGAAAGCAAGAGGTTGGAAAAGCTCTCTGATTAGAAAGGCTACTACCTAAAGTAGGGGAAAGGAGTGAACTTTGTGGCAGATTTTAGAGAGATGACCCTGCAATATAACCTTCAGCCTTAAATATTGCTTGAGGAAAAGTAATGGCTTAATTGGGGGGAAAATGATGGGTCTAATTAATGACTAGTTTCCTTTCCTATTTTATACTTCTATACTTTCATCTACTAAGTTTTACAAACATTCCTAAGACTTTATGTATCTTTTATATTCCTTTCATACACTTTACAAAAAAATTAAGTATGTGGAAATGATAATATGATATGTTGACATATGTGTGTGAATTCATTAATGTTCATGAGATTTAGTATGATTCTATGATTAAAATATGATTGTTAAAGATGTGTATGAGGATGAAACTAACATCTTGTAGCTAGAAGGACTATAACCCGTAGCAATAGGACTTTTAGCTTGCAACAAAGGGACTACAAACAGTTGTAGGTGAAAGATCAAAGAAAACAAAGTGTAACAATTCCAGAAGATAACATAAGTGATTATTTAAAGATCATCCGTGAGTCACCACAACATATCCGTGTTCACCAAATAAGACTACTTGAAGGATAAGAATTCTATTATGAGTGGGACTAACTCATGATGTGACAATTAGGCACACATCTCTGTCATGATAGTTAACCATTAGGCACAAAGTTTTAATTTAGTTTCTTTTCTTTTTCTTTATAATTATGGTTTTTTGTTTTAAGACTAAGTCCTCTCGTGTCTTTGAGGGAGAATGGACAAATATTTTATGAATCTATTTTTATTCCTAGATGAATAAGACTCCTCCCAGACCCTATATAGTGGGTTTTGTTGTTGAGAAGAAAATCTAGTTGATAGTTGCTAGTAATTTATGATCGTTGTTTTCTAGTTGTTAGTTGTTTTCCTGTTACTAGTTGCAGCAATAAGATATACATTATTGAATAAGAAATATTTAGCATATTCTTGTCATATTGCATGTAAGATTTCAAAGTTTTCATATACAATAAATGAGTTAGTTCAATGTCATGAAATGCTAATTAAGTAGTGAATGTTTTGACATATTTTTTGGAAGCAACAACTCAAGCAAGGGCTACTTGAGGTACTGCTAATCCACTCCATTTCTTATTATTAGATTAATTGATGCATTGTTGTTTTAGTTAAGGAAATTTCTAGTTTCATGCATCTGGAATTCATGAATGTGATTCTATAGTTTGGATTGAATTATGTAGTTTCATGTTTGTTGTGTCCTCCTGAGAAATTAGTTACAGTTTTATTTTAGCAGTTAATAGTTATAATTTTGAGTGATAGGTACCTGTAGCATAAGGTAGAAACTTATATATATATATATTTCTCCTATTTTGCAAATTAGCATTTCATTTCCCTTTCTAGCTTTTCTAGTTTTCTTGTACATGTGTAATTACCTATACTCCATTGATATATGATGTGCTTAGGATCTATGAATGCATATATTATTCCATCACTGTCTAAAGTTTACGAGTCCCTGGTTGATAATTAAATGAAGCTCCTTGTGTGAAAGATGAACTATTTAGTTAGGAATCCATCCTTTGAGTTGTGTGTCTACCTAGTAGCACCAAGTTAATTAGACATTAGAGAGGCCCTACATGTATAATGTGACTATGGTTGCATTACAAAATTTAAATTTTCTCTTTTTGATAAGGAATTACTTTAAGAACATAAAAGCAATTGAGGGTCTGAACAAACCATTAACAATGATGGAGCTAACTCCAATATTAACAAGTTTTCAAGGCATTCACTTGTATATATATATATTATCCATTTAACTCTTTGTTGAACATAATTTTATAGGTTGACCAATAGTCGGTTTGTTACCCATGAAATTGTTATGTCAACCAAAATTTTTCCTCGTTGATTTTTTTTTTCCTACTTTGATTATCTAGAATTTGTTGTTTGACCAAAAATAAATCTATATAAAGACAATAAATGCATACAAAAAAAATCAAACATGCAAAACAATATAGAAGCCATGCAAAATAAAATGGTTCCATATGAATTTAAATCCAAATTCAAATACTAAGGACAACATCATAAGGGAGAATGAAAGAGATGGAAAAATATACGAAAAATGGAGTGGACATCATGTTAATTTAACTCCAAATTCATTAAGTGTCATTTAATATGTCATACTGAGTCCAAATTGAATAAGGAAATCTAACCATTCAATTCCTCACCATTTACTCAAAAAGGTTTTGAAGAACCACCTAAAATTTTTTAAAAAATGAAAATTTCTAGACTTCCCAACCATAACAAAGAAACAAAAAATGGCATCCATTTTTTAACCAAATTTATCACATCAGCCTTGGTGCTTTCAAACAAACTCCAAATTAATCAAAAATGCATAACAAATATAAGTAAATTTTTATCCAACTATCTAAACCCTAATGCAATGTAAAATTCTTGTTCTTTTACGCAAAGTACAAAAGAGGTGTAGAAAGAGATGATAAAGCCAAGCCTATCTTTGAGGTAGAGGTTTCTCTTAATTTAGCAGATTGAGTAAAATATTTCCCAACGGTTGTAGAAATTTTCTTTAGCTCAACCCCTTATCAACAAAATATCTGAACAGGGACATTCAATGTCTAGAATTTTGTTCAAAGTAGTTTTTAGGAAACTAAGGGTTTTGAAAACCAGTTGCTAGTGATGAACAAAAAGAGGGCTTCCAACATGGAAAATATGAGATTGTGTAGTGCAATATAAGTTAGGTGATGATAAACCTTGTGGGGGGGATTTGACAACTTAATCTAATGCAAAAAGTATGCCCACTCAAAAGTAGAAAGTAATGGTGAAGAAAAAGTTAGATTGGAAGGGATAATTAGTTAGAGGGATCTCTTTCTCTATTTTGTTCAATATATGGAACATATAACGAAGCTCTTTGTAGACCATCTAACTTTTATTGATTTGAAGATTTGAATGATTTCATTGGAAATTCAAAGTATTAACCTTTATAGAGCAGAAGTAAAACGAGATGCCAATTTAATCATGCCCCATACATTGAATTTGTTGTAACCCTAATATTGAAGTAGTGATTTATGAAACAAATATTTCTCTTAAAAAGGAGATAGTGTTCTATTGACGTGGTTGACGTGCATATCTCTCTTCTATCAATAATTGATATGATCCAACAAAAAGTCACTCTATGATATTTAGTTTCCATTTTTAATGATACAAATATTGACGGTACGCAGAAAATGATAAGCATTCATAAAGGATTTACTCACGAGGTCCGTAATGGATGGGAACGCCATAAACAAAATTAAAAATTTCTTTCTTTTTTCTCATTTGTTCTTGAATTTCATAAGATTTCAGACGTATTTTTCTCTCAAGATGCGATATGACCAGACAAATAAACAAATTGCTATATAGAGAGAGAAGAAAAAGGACCTAGAAGAGCTTAAATTCATTTATTGGTTCATCTACTGTACCAATTCCATGGTCGTATTCCATGATTTTTACCTTAAATCAAAGAATTAAAAACATCTTCATCTAGTACACCTTGAACTTGTTATTATTGATTCAAATTTTGCAGCGTTATTATTGAGGGTTGCAGAGCTGCACAACATTGTCAACAAATATGAAAAATATACACAGAGCATTTCTCCGTTTCAATGTAAACTTTTACGCACTATTTTTTATTTAAAAACAAAATAATAAAATAGGTTAATTACTTTAAATTGGTAAATATTACTTTTTGTTTTTTATTATTAAAAATTTAAAGATGGTTTGAATTTGTTTCAACTAAATTGATTGGTTCTTCTTCTATTATTTATGTGCATTGATATTGAATAGAATAGAATAACTTTTAATGTCTAGAGATTAAAAATAATCTATAAACTTTAATGAGTACTATCATTCTTATTTTTTACCTTTCATTTTTTCTCCTACTCAGTGTGATAATTAATTCTTCAAATTTCTCAACTATCCCCTCAATAAATAAATTGGATAGCACAACAGTTGTCAAGATATGAGCATAATTGCCTCTAATGTCTTTGTAGGCATTGCACTAAAAATAGTTTTTTTTGTTTAATCTAATTCCACAACCCCAAGTGTGCAAAAGTCACATACCCTCTCTTCACATGCCTCTTTTGGCCTTTTCCACCTTCCAATTTCACATTACAGTTGATATGATTTCATTCATAGCCGAGTAATCATAATCTTTAACCTCTAAAGGTTATTCACTCCAATGTATGTTTTTCTTGATGATCACATGTGGGGTTAAATAACTCAATACAATATTTTTTTTCTCCTTAGCATTCTTCCCCACATAGCCTTGTAGAATTTATTTAATTTATAGCAATAGCTTTGATTTCTTTTTTATCACTAAGGCAACCATTCAAGTAAATATTCAACTTGTTTTTCTTCATACATGACTTCTTCCTCTCACTTTGGACATCATTGAAGACAACATTTTGAGATAGCTTATGAGACATACCATAATAATTTCTTCAATAGGAACAACACCAATTTCAACTAGCAAAGTCATATGTGCTTATTAGTAAACTTTTGCTTTTGAATTCTCTATATTTGCTTCCACTTTGTCTCTGACATGCTATTAACCCAAAACTCACACCCATAGTCACCATAACAACCAATAGCCCAAAAATTTCTAAGTAGATTTTCCATCCCATAACTCAACCTCTCTACATCTATTTTGGAGGGCATACAGTGCTATCCAACCTCCCAAATAATAATTTTTTTAGTGACAAATCTTTGCCAATTGGAGAATAGTTTATATTTGCATATTCAAATTTGGCAAATATATTACTACTAGTGGGGGGCCAAATCACTTAGATTTTATGAATTATTAGTCAAATGCATTTTATTTTTCCATCAATTTATTTTATGAGGTATTCGTAAATAATTATTTTTCCATAGTAAACTACATATTTCTAATGGCCATTCACCTAAAATTTTGGATGCATGTATTATTCTATCCACATATTTTTCAATACGATTAAAATTTCACCATGTATGAGGACCCATTTCACCAATACCATAAAAATTTCACTATGTATGAGGACCCATTTCACCAATACAATTATAACTCCATGCTAATCATATGTCCATAATCACCTTAAAAATTACAATGTATGTGTTTTATCGAGGTTTGATTCATGTCCAACTTTTATATGTATCATTTTATAATCACACAGGACTTGCTAATTTATTACTATACCATTTGAAAATCTCACAAAATTTATCAAATATGGATTAATATAAATACAATTGAAACCTTTATTAATCTTTTGCATATTTTATTCGATTTTGAGCTCTTAATTCAGATCATAGGAAAGTTACAACTACAAGTATTGTCATGTTAGTGGGTCAATAAAAACCTAAAGGTTTGTGATCATTTCTTTATAGTGTGATAAGATTATTTATCTCTTTTCCATTGTTACTTCATTCTTACATATTATATTGAGTAGGGAGACATCTTGGGTTTAGGGATGCATATGCTATGATTCATTCTTAAACAAAAATAAGTTTTTTTGTATCTTTTGTTTCATGAGAGATGTCAAGGAGGAAGAAGTTTCCTAAAAATGGTGAAGGGGGGTCATCAAAATGTAGAACCATAATGTCATACTTTAGTAATCTTTGTGGTCCATTAGATGAAGCTACTATAAGAACACTTGCACAAATATTAATGAACAAGGAAATACCTTAGAAGATGATCAAAATGAGCTAACTGACTTAACAATGTTATAGATGATGTTCCAAGTGAAACCCAAGGTAGCCATAATAAATAAACCTCAAAAAGTGATAAGGAAGATTTAGATCATACACTAAAGGGCAATAGAATAGTCAAATAAAAATGGGGCACGAGTGGGATATGAAAAGGAATTTTCAAATTAATTGGGTGTCAAAGTACCTCATTTATTGAACCAGTGGAGAATGAAAACAAAGATGAACCTCCAATAGAATGAGATTATAATAGTTTTAGTTGGAAATATGGTAGGGACAAGAAGTTGCAGTTGAAACTTGACATTATAGAAAAACATATTGGTGAAGTTTATGAAAAAAAATAAAATAATGACAATCTTGTTGCACGTGTAGGTTCAATTAAAGCTCAATTTAGAAAGATGATGGGAGAAGCACAAATGAAAAAAAATGTTCAATTGAGTATTGTTTTTCATGTTTTGACTAGAAGGCCTCCTTTGACAGACTACCCAAAATATAATAGTTTATTATCTTTTATGAGAATTCCTAACTTTTCTAACATACATTGGTTAATAAATAGTGGATGTGAATGAGCAAGATGTTTTGCTAAGGTGGAAAAACAAGATTTGGAAGAAAAAATTAAAGAGTCAATGTTTATGGCATTATCTAAATAGATGAAGTTACAATAGTAGAGAATACTTCTTGGGTGTGTAAGTATCTGTATATTGTAGAAAAACATGTATATCAACCTAATCTACTATATGTTTATAAAATGAAGGACAATGTGACATTGCAAAATATATTTGAACTAGTTAAGATATTTTTAATAAAATTGGAGGTATGGATGACTAGATAGTTGCAAAAATTTGGTATGTGTATGGACTAATGGAGCTTAAAAAATGCAAGGTAATAAGAACTGTTTTTGCATAAAGCTACAAACTACTTCTTCACCATACATGATTACCATTTTGTAGAGGAGAGAATTTTCTACTTCCAAGATAACAGGATCTTAAGGAGAAAATTGCTCTCAACTACCTCAATTGAGCTGACTCAAGTGAAATAAAAATAGATATGTTTTGAAACTAAAATCTAAGCTACGTTTGACAATGAATATAACTGAAAATCTCAAATAAATTGTAGATACAAATTGCTAAAGATATTTATTTTATATAAATGAAAAGTACTAAATATACAAAATGTGATACCAGTTGAGCGAAGTATCCACCTTAGATACCAGTGCACCATGAGGATGTCTACGCACTCACGATGTCATCTATATAAATAAAAACCATAAATTGTCAAAATCAAGTCATTTGTTTGTTGAACCTTCTTGACACCTACACACATCTAGATGAGAAAAAATGTTGGGGCTATATAGGGGTTTGTCTTAGTCAAACCCCCGTTTTGGTTTTTCCACCTCCACAAACAACCAAACAAGATTGAAATGCATAAAAATTAAAATAGAAATGTGATAAAAATAAATGTCGTTGTGGAGGAGAACCTTTATCATGATTAAGAGATGCTAGATGAGATTAAATAAATGTGATAATAGACGAGATTGATTAAACGAAAATCAAGAGAGCATTACCAATAGTTATGGCCCCTTTCTTGAGATGATAGACATGACAAGATCATAAGAAAGAGGATTCTTTGTTGCAACAAGTATCCAAGATGTGAGAGTATTTTGATAGATTTTTATTTAGAGGGAGAAGTAGAGAGATTCAAGTCCAAAAAGTCCTTCCCAATTGTGAAAAATGAGAGAGAAAAGAAAGTTTTATTTTTAGACTAGGTAGGAATAATTGTTACAACTGTGTTTGGGTTCCAAAACATGTGTCACAAATGGACTAGATATGAAATATTCTTGTTTGAATCTCAGATTTTATCATGATGAACTTGCACATTGCATAGGCATCTACGTGACAAACTCCCATCATATCAATTTCCTCTAAAATTCTAACCATAGGATACTAATGCTTCATCAGTGCCCTCCATGAGATTGGAATCGTGAAATCTTGATTATGGATTTTGTGATAAATGCACCAAGTGCCACATGCGTGTAAGTGTAAAGTTGGCATAGGGTGAAATTTTTGATACTATATTTTGTCCCTGATTTAGTGACCTAATTGTTTAGATGGATCAACTACACTAAAGTAGCTAAAAATATGTAAAAAATTAAATATAATAAGTGCATTAATTTCCCTGAAAAAGGAAACTGTAGAGGCCATAGAGGTCGACAAAAATGATGCCGTTAATGCTTGACGAAAATATATAGCATCTGACATGAAAATTTGGGTGCTGCAAAATAAAAATATGTCAATTCCAAAATAATTTAAGAAGCTATTTTAGTGAGAAGAATGCTTAAGGAAATGTTAGTGAGTCGAAAAAATTGATAAAGGGGTGAATATATGCCCCCTCATGTTTTTTCCCCCAGCTAGGAAGGTAAAAACAAGAAGATAGTCAAATCATAACTGCCATAAAAATTTCCAAAAATGGGAAAAAATTGACTATATACTCACAAGGTGGGCCCGAAAAAGGTCATTTTCACTATTCATGATGAGGATTTTTTCTTAGAGTTCTATAGATTTTTAATGAAAATGCCTCACCAATGAGAGTTTAGACCATTGCACATAGAGGATCTTCACACCATTGTGGAGAGTGACAAGCCCCTAGACGAGGTAGGCCAAAAAATTTGAATTTTTCTTTGATTTTATGCATTTAATTTTAGTAGGAAAATTTAGAGTAGTGTAGGCATCCTTTGCTTGCACCGACATCTAGGACCTTGTGCTAGCATCTTCTTGGCACGTTAACATCCCAAGGATGTGTTGTTTTCTAAGAGGGTGCACTAGTGTCCTTAGAGTTAGAATTAATTTTTTTGTTAAGAATTCAAGGTTTGACATGTTTAGAGTAGATAGAGATAGAAAAGGTGTAGTATTTTGCATGGATTTTTTTTGTTTTTGCATGGTTTACCAGGGGTTTGAGAGGATATCAACAGTCTCATTTTATTGCACTCCTATGCGACTACATAGGAGATGTCATAGAACATGACCGTAACTTGTTGCATCAAGTTGGTCTCGAGTGGGTCTAGGAGATGTCAAAGATGAGATTTCATTCGATGATGTTGATGACATTGTTGGATAGGTGGAACACTAACACCATGTTGTTTCATCTCCCTACAAGGGAGATGAAGATCACTTTGATGGAAGTCTACCAAATCCTCCATCTCCCCATTTGAGGGGAGAGGATATCATTGGATGAGCCACTAACAACACAAGATGTTTAAGATGGTCAACTGCATTTTATGGGACTAGTGGTTTCTACAAACACCATCAAGAACATCTACTTAAGATGGATAGAGTAGGGATGAGTGGTAGTTTCACTAGTATGTTGCATCATGATTGTGATGGTGACACTCTAAGTCACCATAGATAAATGAGGCTCCTACTTATATGCTAGACTCATTATTATATTAGGGAGATGGAGCCTGAGGGGAGGATCGTATTCACCTAGGGTCAAAGCATGTTGGCCTATTTATATTGTGACCTCGGGAAATACGTCCATTATGAGTACCATAGATTGATGAACTATATGCTCCTTTAGGTGTTGTCTTTTGAGCATATTACCTGCACTTGGCCAGTCAATCTTTCTCAAAGGATCATAGGTGACCTACCTAAAGCCCATGCATACCCACTAGTGTGGTAGTAGAGATTTGGTGATTTTTTATTCTAGAGACAATATTGGACCAACTAGGGGTTGGCAATTTTATATGGAAGTGCTATCTGGGGATGGAATGATGGACAATCAATAGGAAAAAATTCCATGCATGCAACATGATCAATTTTGAGTAGGTCACCACAACCATATTATTGTATCATATTATTAGAGATGGGTCATGCAATTGTTTAGATAGATGTAAATGGTTCCCCATGATGTATCAACCTACTTTAGATCATTCAAGAGCCTTGTTAGATGTGTGGACCTTCCCCATCCTACCATTGGGGATGTTGCACCGAGTGAGAGGTAGCAACAATGATGATGATCCACTTACATTGGACATCAATGATGTAGGATTTATAGATGGGTTTGACTTATGGTGGGAGATGGTGAGCCATGCTCCCATCTTCCTTGAGGATGTAGCTAGAGGAGAACCAAACACACATGGATCCAATGGAAAGGAGAGTGAGTAGGGAGAGACATAAGAGGTAGTAGAGGAGAGATCTAAGATATGGTAGAGGGTATGCTCCCTAGTAGTAGTCCCTATGGTATCAACGCTTCCATAAGGAGGTGCTCATACCAAGAGTCCTCCACCACAAATAACATAGATGGGGACCTCCCTCCAATTGTGGTGATAGGGACACTAGGGGCCTTAGGGAGCGAGGCCACACCTATGGATCCTAACTAGCAAGCTAGTGGCCCAAGTATTAGTTGGTTTATGATTTAGATACCCTTTTAGTTATATTATTATATTATGATTATCATGATGTGGTATTGATACATGTCCCTTCTTTTTGTTTGTAGTTTTCACATGATAGTGGCTCAGCTTCTTTAGTTGAGCACTAGCGGAGATGGTACTAATAGTGTAGACTTAGGGTCTCATCTTGGATGCCTATCGACCATAGCAGACAATTGAGAGGTACATCCAACTATTTGAGCCTCTAGCATGACTCAAGATTGCGTACGAGGAGACCCGAGTGGAGTTGGTGTAAAGAGAGTTTGAGCTTAACACGATGATGGGTTAGAGGGACCAAAGGGTGGTGGATCCTAACTAAGTGAGACCTAACCATGACAAGGGAAAAGAGTGTCGAGAAAGCATGTAACACCCTTTAGAGCAAGTTTGAGGAGCTCAGGAGGGAGGTTGAGGTTGTGTGGACCAATGCTCCTATGGATCTTGATCATCCTCAAGTGTGATATCTCATGGATGATGTCGTGATGATGAGGTAGAGAGAGGACACTCTACATGAGAAAACAACTACACAAAGGGAGAAAATTGTTGGACTAAGAGGGGAGATGATGGGACTATATTTATCAGTTTTGAGATTAGTCTCTTGATCTTAGTGCCATGTACTGGTCTACCAATCACCATGCTTAGATATGAATCTTCCTGCACCATAGGGCTCTAGGACCCATGGTCCAAGAGAATATGGTAGAGATATATATTGTATAGATATTTTGATATAGATATTCATGATGTATAGAATTTTTGATGTATATAGTCATATACATGTATATAAACATCACATTTTGTTGTAGTGATAATGATACATGTACATTGATACATTACACACACACACATACACACATATACAAGATTCTGATTCGACCCTAACTTGTGTTTTGATATATAATTTTGATTTCATTTACACACACACAACTACTAGTTCATATTGATATCTTTGGATTGAGTGTTTTTGTTTGGGATATTAGTTGAGGCAAGGCTTATGCTTCATTGTGACATGTTGTGTGGCTTCTCTTTGGATGGCTTCTTATCTTTGTGAATTTGAATGATCGAGGATGAGAGCATTCATGCTTGGGATGCTGGCCACCTTGTTTCTTCTTACAAGTATCTTGATGGAGCACACGGGGCACTTTGATTCCTTGATGGTATATGTGGCTATAGGGATTGTTCCCTTGTTCATGTTTTGAGGTTACTTGTTACCCCTTATGAAACATATAGAAAAAGTGGGAGAATGTTAGGAATTAGGTATTGTACACCTTGCATAATGTTTATAATGTTTAATTTATTATTGTGTGTGGTGCACCTAGGGGAATCTAGAAGTGTGTGCATCAGGAGGAGTTAACATTCTTGGGGCCACTTTATGTTGTATGTAACATTGGGACATAATGTAAGTTGTAAAAATATATTTATTTAATATTGGGGAAAGTAATTTAATAAAGTACCCAATATTAAATGTGGGGTCATGGTTTTGTAATCTCATGGTTTTAGTAACATGGTTTTATGTAATACCACTTGGTGGTTTTGTGTGAGCTTGTTTCTATAAAATCAAACACAAGGGTAGTTGTCTACGGCTAGCTAGTTGGGGTTTTGAGTCTTCTTCTGAAGAGCACATATGTGAAGCATGGTATGGGATGTGTGGTTACAAATTTGGACACATGGAGAATGCATTGAGAGGGCTTGATGTTTCAGAGGTGTTCATGGAGGCTCTGGAGATGTAATGTAATGATTATTTCTAAATAATACATGAGTCATTGATTCTTTTGGAGGCTAGGTTTTTCCCTCTTGAGGGCTTTTCTTAGGTATATATTGTGTCATATTTTGATGGGTATGTTGTCTATTCTCTTTTATGTGTATTTTGAATGCTTATTTGCATAGATTACTCTTTTGGATTATTTGGAAATTTTCATTAGATGGTTGCAATTTTCCTTTCAAACTCTCCCTTCCTCCTTTCATCCCTTTGTCCCTTTCTCTCTTTCTATCCCTCCCACCCTACCTAGATAACTCTCTCTCTCTCTCTCTCTCTTAGGTATCTCCCTCCCATCCTACCTAGATAACCCTTTGTACCTCTCTCTCTCTATCCCTCCCCC
Organism: Sequoia sempervirens; assembly: GCA_007258455.2. Classification (NCBI taxonomy): domain Eukaryota; kingdom Viridiplantae; phylum Streptophyta; class Pinopsida; order Cupressales; family Cupressaceae; genus Sequoia; species Sequoia sempervirens. Next base: position 515,960,258 of record VDFB02000017.1, read on the forward strand.
TCTCTCTCAGGTCTCACCCTCCCTCTATCTCTCCCACTCCCCTCTTTCTCTCTCTCTCTCTCTCTCTCTCTCCCAAGGTCACTCCCCCTCTCTCTCTATCCCTCTCCCACCCCCTCTCTCCCTCCCATTCTAGGTCTCTCCCTCCATCCTTACATCCCTCCCTCACTCTCTCTATCCCTCCCTCTATCCCCACCTCTCTCTCTCAGGTCTCTCCCTCCCTCTATCCCTCTCACCCTACCTAGATAATTCTCTCTCTCTCTCTCTCTCCCTCTACCCCTCCCATCCTACCTAGATAACTTTCCCTTCATCCCTACGTCCCTCTCCCTCTATCCCTTCCACCCTACCTATATATTTCCCTCTCTCTCTCAAGTCTCTCCCTCCCTTATCTCTCCTACTCTCTCTCTCTCACATCTCTCCCTCCCTCTATCCCTCCCACCCTACCTAGATAACTCTTTCTCACTCCTCTATCCCTCCCACCCCAGCTAGATAGATCTCCCTTTGTCCTCTCTACCTCTATCCCTCCCACCCTACCTAGATAACTCTCTCTTTCTCTTTGGTCTATCCCTCCCACCATACCTAGATAACTTTCTCTCCCTCCCTCTGTCCCTCCTTCCCTCTCTTTTTCCTTCCCTCCATCATCTCTTTCTTAGGTCTCTTCATCCATCTATCCCTCCCACCCCCCCTCTCTCTTAGGTCACTACCTCCCTCTATCCTTCCCAACCCCCTCTCTCTCTTAGGTCTCTCCATCTCTTCCTCTATACCTCCCTCCCCCAGTCCCTCCCTCTATACCTCCCTTCATCTCTCTCTCTCTTAGTCCCTCCCTCCCTCTCTCTCTCAATTTTCTCCCTCCCACCCTACCTAGATAACTCCCTCTCTTAGGTCTCACCCTCCCTCTATCCCTCCCACCTCCTCTCTCTCTCTCTCTCTCAGGTTCCTCCCTCCCTCTATCCCTCCCACCCCCTCTTTCTCTCTTAGGTGTCTCCCTCCCTCTATCCCTCCCACCCCTCTCTCTCTTAGGTCTCTCCCTCCCTCTCTCCCTCCCACCCCCTCTCTCTCTCTTAGGTCTCTCCCCCCACCCTACCTAGATAAGTCTTCTTCCCTGTATCCCTCCCTCTCTCCCTTTGTCCCTCCCCCTCTCTCTCTTAGGTCTCTGCCTCCCACCCTACCTAGATAACTACCTCTCTCTCTTAGGTATGTCCCTCCCTATATCCCTCCCACTTCCCCTCTCTATCAAGTCTCTCCCTCCCACCCTACCTAGATAAATTTTTCCCTCCCTCTATCTCTTAGTGCTCTCCCTCAGTCTCTCTCTCTCTCTCTCTCCCACCCTACCTAGATAACTCTCTCTCACTCCCTCTCTCTCTTAGAAATCTCCCTCCCTCTATCCTATCTAACCCCCCTCTCTTAGGTCTCTCTCTCCCACCCTACCTAGATAACTTCCTCTCTCCCTCTCCCTCTCTTAGATCTCTTCCTCCCACCCTACCTAGATAACTCTATCTCTCTCTAAGCTCTCTCCCTCCCTCTATCCCTCTTTCATCTCCCTCCCTCTATCTATCCCTCCCACCTACCTAGATAACTATCTCTCTCACTCCCTCCCTCTCTCAATCTCAGTTCTCTCCCTCCCACCATACCTAGATAACACACTATCTCTATCTCTCTCCCTCTCAAGTCTCTCCCTCCCTTTCTCTTGCTCTCCCTCCTCTCTCTCTCTCAGATCTCTCCCTCCCACCCTACCTAGAATATTCTCCCTCCCTCCATCCCTTCATCCCTACCTCTCTCTTTGTCCCTCCCTCACTCACTCACTCCCCCCCTCTCTCTCTCTTAGGTCTCTCCCTCCCACCATACCTAGATAATTACCTCTCTATCTCTCTTAGGTTCCTCCCTTTATCCCTCCAACTTCTCCTCTCTCTCAGGTCTCTCCCTCTCACCTACCTAGATAACTTCCTCTCTCCCTTTCTCTCTAGCCTCTCCCTTAAACACCCCTACATGGATAACTCTCTCTCTCTCTCTCTCTCTCTTGGGTCTCTCCCTCCCTCTATCCCTACCACCCTACCTAGATAAATCTCTCACACTCCCTCTCTCTCTTAGGTCGCTCCATCCCTTTATCGCTCTCTCTCAACTCTCTCTCTCCTACCCTACCTAGATAAATTTCTCTTCCTCTCCCTCTCTCAAGTCTCTTCCTCCCACCTTACCCAGATAACTCTCTCTCTTACTCCCTCTCTCTCTCTTTGAGCTCTCTCCCTCCCTCTATCCCTCTCTCTCAAGTCTCTCTCTCTCTATCCCTCCCACCCTACCTAGATAAATGTCTCTCTCACTTCCTCCCTCCCTCTCTCTCTCCCCCCTCCCTCCCTCCCTCTCCCCCTCCATCCCTCTGTCCCTTTATCCCTCCCACTAGGTACCTAGATAACTATCTCTCTCTCTCTCTCACTCTATATATACATAGTATATAGTATATATTATATAATATATTTATTACATATTAATAATACAAAATAATTTAAAAACATTGAACATAATGTATATCCATCTAGAATGGATATTCGTTCTGTCATTAAGAATGGATATCCATTTTTTTTGTAAAAAAATTGTAGCCTTGGGATTTGGCTTGGGGGGTTCATACTTTGAAAGTCAACTACAAAAATGTGTTTAGAAATTTTCCTTAGTTTTCTAGAGTTTTCCCTTGTGGTTGACAACTTTTTTTTATCCAAATTTGATGAAATGAAAAGGTTTTATTGAGCAAATTGTCAAATTTTCACCAATATAAATTATGCCTTGTTTTGAATTTAATAGATAATTATTATTGATTTTCTACATGCATTATGACTAAAGTATTGATTGATAGGTTGATTGAAAAACATCCATAATTCTCAAACAATTTCACTTTTTTGAATCTGAAAGATATGACACATTCTATGCTTCCCACACTATAGGATTAAAAAATTGAATTTTATATAATTTTGACCAAGTTATGGTGGTCAGACAAACAAGTTTTATTTTATTTTTTAAAATTCTAATAAAAAAATCATAACTAATTATTTACTTGCAAAAAAATTACAAAAAAATGTGGCACATCTGGGCATGTTTCCTTTACTTATATTGAGAGTTTCAAAAAACAATATTATTTTTTGCTTTTACTTAGGTTGGTCAGACATACACTTGCATTTTATTTTTCCTGAAAATTTAGTACTATTGTATTGAAATTTCAAATTTTCACCAAATAGATTTACTTTTTTCTAAAAAAGGGCTAGTATCTTAGAAACTAAATTCAATTTTCTACAAATTTTGTTCTTACATATTTTTCAAATTATGTTAATAACCTATTGAAATTTTATGTCAGGTTTCCTAACTTTACTTTTTTTAATTTTCATTACCACTTAAGGGCCTAGTTTGGACCCCCATGATCCTGCATTGACCCTTATTTTTATGTTGGGGGAATAGGTCAAAGAAAATTAGAAAAAATACCAAGAGTAATACAATAGATGACCCCTAAATGAACTTCTTAGATTAGTTATTGATTGTTGAATACACTGAATACTGAGAGGGGGGCGAATTAGTATTCTACTAATAAAATTAATTATTAACCATCCAATTATCAATCCACGTTTAGTTGCAATAGTGAACCAAAATATAAAAGAGATCATAACACATTGAAACCAAGATTTTTATGTGGAAAACCCAAAGTGGGAAAAAGAACGGTGAGGATTAGCTCATAATATATTATAATTGGTTATAAGATATTACAGGGCTCACTGCCATGACTCACTTTCCTTGAAAGGCTCACATCCTGAATACAAAATATGGCTTATTGCCAAGATACAAAAAGGTGTGGCTTACTGCCAAAAATGAATTAGAGAAGTGCACCTACAAAGTACATAAAATAGTTTCTGTTAAGCTATGATAATACCAATATTTTGTTATGGTGTACAAACACTATCAGTAAATTCATAATATTAGATTTTTCGCATCACTCGCATACCATACTCTTTGTCTATGTCACTATATATATATTTTCTATCCATCATACACACACACACATATACAATCATGACTTCCTTTATCAATTAGAGTGGTCGAATTGAATGAGCACCCAAAATTCAAAATGTCTCGTAGGCTTAATACAAAATTCCTTTTGGCGCATAGAACAAAATGTGTTATCCAAACATTAGGTTGGCTTGTACCTAATAAGGAACAAGGAAAAACAGTTCTTAACCTTGTTGGCCAAAAGAATACCGAACTTCAGTCACTTGAATAACTCAACCGGATCACATAAATTTGTTGAAAACTCGTTTATACCTGTAATTGACACTCCTGAGCAACATATCAAACAACTCATTGAATTTCCTTTTACAGGAGGATTTTCGGACCAAAGTACCAAATCAATATAGACACATAGTTTGCTTAGTCAGTTACCAACCAATGTTGGCATCAAAGACAACAAGCCCGAAGGGAACCTTCTTCATTATTCCAACAATCTTCCCCTTTGTCATTGATGGCAACATGTGCCAAAAATGCAACTTGCTTCAAAACAAAAATTATGCTCAACTCCCCCAAAACAAAAATTATGCTCAACTCCCCCTAACATATGTACATGACAAAAATATATAACATAACATACTCTATACATACTCTTCTCCTCTTCTCCTCTTCTTCCCCTTTGACATCAAGGATTCAAAAGAATTGGAAAAAAAACATAAAACTTTAAATCAGGAACTAGAGGCACCCTATAACTCCTTGAGAATCGCTTCCTAAGCTGGCTTTCCATCATACCAGACTCCTTTTTCTCCAGAGAGAGTTTTATGCAGAGATTCTATTTTTGCTAGGCATTCTTCTCCTTCTTTCAGAGTGGATGGAGAAAAGATCATTTTCTCAAGGTTTTTCACTTCCATCAATGCTTTTGATATAGATACATTTCTAGACATAACTAGGTCTCCAAGCTAGGAATACCATCTCATAGCCTTTTCTTTTTTCCTTTGTAGGATGGAGAATTTACTTTGAAGATTTGCAATAGAAACCCACCTAACATAGTTTCTATCATTTGCAATCTTATAATCTCTAGAGGCATCAACAAGTTGAGACTCATTTGAGTCCATTAAATCCTTGATACCTCAAGTGGCTTTCAACCATTTCATGTAATAAACAAATAGTAGTTGGACTTCCTCATCACATCCTCTTACCTCTTTCAAAGTTTATAAAGCCTTGTCATGTACAATTATACACTTGTCAAGTGCAAAAAAAATAGTCTTTTCTCTAACAAACTCAACTTTACTTATTTTATAGTCTACATCTTAAGATTAGATGTGTACTCTTTGACTAAATCAACTATAAGCCTTAAATTTTCAATTGGAGCTAACGAGTTGTCTGAAGTAACACCGGGGGCTGTCTCCTATAAAGCTTCGATAGCTTCATTTATTAATTCATTTCCCTTTTGATATGAGTCTGTAACCTCCTGTGTGATAGAGCTAAGAAAGGTGCCACTTAGTTTTACTCTGTCACTCAGTGTAATCTTTGTCAAATCCACATAACTTGGGTGAGATGGTAGCTTAACTAGCTGAGCTGGAAGCGTAGGTTAGATTACAACTTGTCTTGAATGAAGACCTTTAAGAGTACTTACAAATTGTTCTCCATATGGATTTAATGGTTTAGGGCCTTTGGGAATTTCTCCTTTAGCTGGAATGGCTTTCTTATCTTCCTCTTTCTTGTTCTCTTCTTCCTTTTCTTTTCCTTCTTCTTATTTTTCCTTTTCCTTTTCTTCTTCTTCTCTAGATGACTTTCTAGAGGAATTATGTCTATTTTCTTTGACCCTTCTATCCTCATCATCCTTTTCATTATTCTTCCTTTTGTATTTACTTCCTTCACTTTCATCTTTGTTTTTCTCTTCCCTGTTCCTAGTGGATTTTTGATGTTCTTCTCTCTTTTCACCAAATTGATCTCTATGATGTTCATGAGACCTCTTACTAGTAGTTTCTTTTGTATCAATCGGAGGGGCAGGGGTCCTCGAAGCACCAAGTGTAGCATAAATAGTCTCCAAGGTTGGGTTATCCATTACTTCTGCAATAGTAGCATGTTCTTGTGTCTAAGCAGTGTGAGACGAAGAACTAGTTCTTGTCCCATAGATCCTTGCTAATTTCCTAATCACATCTTGAGTTTCTTGCTTTACCTTTTCAACATATTCATATTCCTTAGTCATTAACATGTTGCCTCTCTGCTCGACTCTAAACAATGTAGAACATTCCTTCAATAGATTTGCAACTTCTATCTCTGAATAAGTTGAACTAATGGATTTTAAGGATTCACTTCCTATCTTGTCTTCAACACTTAAAGCCTCTTTCCTTCTAAGTACTAACTCTTTCCACACATTTTTAGTAACTTTTGATTGGATGGTATCCATATTTATATTACAAATAAATATGTACTGAGTAAAAGAATTTATGATGGTCTGTTTCCCTTCATCATTAACCTTATCATACAACTCAGTAGTTGACATAAGATCATTGACAATCATATTGTTCACTAAGGATCCAAGAACTAAGGGTGGTTGATCACTTACCAGAGGAGAGCCAGAAATGTCCTCCACAAGATCATATGAGCCTTCTTCATTCTTCTTTGTGTGTACATGAATTCAATAAGCATCCTCCTCTTCATCTGTCTCCTCATCAGTGGAGATCTCAACTTTGATTTTGGATCCTTCACCAAAGGTACTACCCCTTCTATTTATTTTTAGTTGTTGCTCCTCTTCTAATCCAAGTTCTATTTCTTCCTTAGCAACATCACTCAAACTTCTTTTCCTAACAGCGTTTTGTTTCACTCTTCTTCTTCTTGAAGCAGTAGATGGTGCAACAATAGGTATGTACTTCTTAGATGCTCTAGTACCGGGACTGGTAGGGGCAGCAACATCAATAGATACATGGACATTTTGTTCTTTCCTCTTCCCTTTCTCAACATTTGTACCACTAGCACTAGAAATGGGTGCTAGTGAAGTAACGAAAGATAATATTCCTGATTTTATGAGTCCAAAGGGTTGTTCAACAGATTTGGCTTTCCTTTTATCAAAAGCCTCCATCAACTATTCTATATCAGATCTTGGAACAAATCTTTGACTTTCTTTTAGGTGTAGTAGCCTCTAAATGAATTTCAATAGATTTCTCCTCATATCTACTGAGCCTAGGCAGAGAGGGGTCCTTAGGACTAGCCATTAGAATCTTAATGTACCTTTCTGCCATTTTTTCTTCAATCTCATATCCTAGAGGTTCAATCCATCAAATTTTGGGTTCTACAGCCTCAATGATGCATTCATCTATAGACACAAGAATTTTTATCTCCTTCTCATACTTCTTCATCAAACTACTTGGAATCTTGTCTCTTTCATGCATTTCGTTCTGAAAGATTGAAAAGAAAGTAGTTAGGGCATTGTTTTGTGCCCTAAAATCTCCTAGAATACACAAATGATCATAAATCTAATGAGAAATTGACCTGGTGTTATCCCATACTATACCTTTTCTTCCCGGTAACTCCCTTTGAAAATAGAATAACAAACAAACAACTAGAGTACCAAATTTAAAGACATGTTTCTTTTCCTTTTTCATACTTAGGTTTTCCATAAGTTGAAACCTAAGCAAATCAAAGAGATCAAAATCCTTTTCATTTACCACCATCTCATAAGGTGTGAATTGTCGTGGTTGATACCAAATTTGCTTTGTTCGTGAAGTAGACTTTTTTCCCAATCATAATGGTTGCATATTTGATAGTAGGGCTTACAATAGACTTCGTGGTTAAAGTGCTTTTGTCAAACTTAGCACCAGCCAACCATGGGTCCAGTATCACAAAGACTAGTTACAGCTCAAATTTTCTCCTTGTTGATAAGTCCCGATTCATTTTTACACACAAATTTGTTATGAACCCTACTGAGGGCCATCCTGACAAGTTTTGCCTCACGTTTGCTAGAAAAGTTCAGAAACCAGTTCCAAATGTTCAACTTAATTTGAACTAGGTTTTCATATCCCACCTTGAGAAGTAAGTCATCTCCCATCAACTTATTGTCCCACAAATCCTTCAGCTCTTGGTGATTGAATTCTTTGAGCTTCCCATGAATGTATGTTCTTGGATCTTTGGTCGGTAACACATGACTTGGAATGTGCGAGAATGCACCCATGGAGTCATTTTCATATAATTTCCATGAACATCTTCTAAATATTTTTTGGGGTCTCTCAAAAATTTCCACAATAGTGGGAGTGGCCATATTCCCCAAACAATCTTGAATAAACAAAGAGTTCCTTGAACTTTAAAAACTACATAATTTAGATAATAAAGAATACCTTTTATTGTTTGTTGAGAGCTAGGGTTTTGAGGTACAATGCACAAAATTTCCTTTAATCTCACTTCAGCTTGCACCGCTTCTTCCAATTTGTGCAAATGTGCTTTTCTTTAACTTAGTCTCTTGCTTTATTATTTATGAATTTTTCCCTAATTCACATTTATTGCTTTTCAGCTTTAAAGCTGCCAACTGATGAGTGTCACTGCAATCCTTATTATTTAATTATAAATGTCAACCCAAGGTAGTGTCCATTGAAATATGCAAGAGGGAGAAGAAATTATTTGCATGACATTCTTTTTCTACAAACAAAATTGAAAGGTAATGCATGAAAGAAATTGCTGGAAACAAATCTAATCTAAGAGCTAGTAAATAAAAATGCTGGAATGAAATCTATCTTAAAAAGAATTCAAAGGGAAATTCTAGAAATGTAAATGACAAGGAATGGAAATATTATTGGAAATTAAACTATGAAAGGAAAACTACAAACAACTACACTACTGTTGCTAAAAACTGAACTCTATTATTTTATAAAACTCTTCCCTATTTGATTCTTTGATTACAATGAATTTATAGTTCATTCTTATCTTCAACTAATCTAAAAGATGAGTCTTAATTGTTGTGCAACAACTTGCTAGAAGATAGGAACATGTGTTGAGAGAAAAATATAAGTCTTTCCTTCATCTTGCTGAGTCAATCTTTTTTGGTTGTCCAAAACAAATATGCCTATTTTGCAGCCCCTAAACAAGCTCCAAAAAGACATTTGAATGCTGAAAAAGTAATGTCTTTCCCTTGTGTATTATTAAAGCTCACACAAAAGCTCCTAGATGCTTGCAAAAAGGTTCAAACTACCCAAAATTGTCTCTTAGATATGCTCCATTTATTTGCACAACCCAACAACCTGCCTTAAAACTTGGACCTACCCCTAGATGCTCTTAACTATTGTCCATTAATTGCTCATAGAAGCCCAAATTTCTCAACCTTTTCATAAATGATCCTTCTTAACTCTGAAAATTCTGGAGCATAAAAGAAAAGTTCTAGAGCATCGGACCAGTGGAGCATGAAAGCAAAGTTTAGGAATATTGGACTAGTAAAGTGTTCTCTCAAATTGTGAACTGGGTTTTTGTGAAATTTAATGGGTTTTTTTGCCTCATTGTCTCCAAAAATATTAAGAACCTAGATCATAATTTTTAAGATATGATGAAACATTTACTGCTACAACTGAAAATCTCATACTTTTCTCATCATTCTCAGTCTTGATAAACTTCATAATTAAACAAAATACATGCTTTTATTTGGATAATAGATGAGACATTTTTTTGTCTCATCACCAACCACTTTATGAAACACACTATAAACCAAGAAGAGCTTCACAATTCTCCTTATTTGCTTATTTTCTACCAAAATTCTCTCCAATGCCTTCAAAATAGAGACTCACATCACATATCCTTGTGTCATGGCTTGACACTTCATATATTAGGGAATTTTTAAAATTTTCTATGATTGCTCCCCCTCAAACCATTACTGGGTTCAATTCTTGAAGAGGTATCTGCACCGGATGCAGATATAGAGGTATTTGATTCATCCTTGTTCTTAGGTTCTTCCTTCTTCCTCCAAATTCTTGCCATTTGTTTCCTTACTTCTTTGGATCTATCTTGTTCATAGGCTTGTTCTTCTATTTCGGATTAGGTTTCTTCCCAATTTTTCTCCTATAAAATTTTGAGATATGTCCTGGTTTGTTGCAAGTGTAGCACACAACATATCCTTGATCAAATGGATTTGCATTCATCCTTGTTCTGCACTGATTATCCTTGTGACCAAAGATATTGCATGTGTAATAGTAGCCTTGAAAATATTGAATCCTTCCACTAGTATTAAACCTATTCATCATCATCTAGCTTCTACATTCAGTAGCTCTATGTCCAAACTTATTGCAAACATAACATTGTCTAGCAAAGAATCCAACATTTTGACTCATTCTATTTTGGTTCATCCTACTTCTACATTTTGTTCCTCTATATCCGAATTTATTGCATGAGAAACAAAAACCATTAAAAGATAGGTACCTTTGAGCATTAGGCTATCAGATAGAAATACTTTCGGTATTGTTCCTTTGGTTCTTGATTTGATAAGTATTGCCTTGAAATTTCCTTTGATTGTCCACTTTGTTGGAAGCCGGTTTAGTCTTTGAGCTTTGTCCTTCAAGGCCTGAACCACCTTTATCCTTAGCAATTTTTTGAGATGTAATCAAATCATCAAGCATTGTGGAACTTGTCTTGAACCTTTCTTCATGAGCTTTCTCTTTTTCTAGATCATCTCTTAGGGTTACCACTTCTTGTTCAAGCTTTGTACATTCATTAATTTTATTCTAGATCTCAAATTTTTGACATTCCTCAATTCATTTCTTTTCTTATACTTGTAATTTTAGTCTGGTAATGTCCTCATTAGCCTTTTTCAACTGATCACTAAATTCTCTATGCCTTTTCTTGAATTTTTTGATATGCTCTCTCAACTTCTTGATGCAATCATTTTCTTCCTCCAAATTTCCTTTCAGATTTTCCTTCTCATCCTTGCTTTTTTTGAATTCCTCAAGAGCAACAATGATTTCTTCAGATACAAAGTTTTCTTTTGGAGGAACAAAATAGTGTTTTCCAACCATGTATTCAAATTTCGGTACCTTCCTCAAGTTGTAAGATTTTTTTAGAGGAACTGATCTATGATACTAATTGTTGAATACATTGAATACTAAGAGGGGGGTGAATCAATATTTTTCTAGTAAAATTAATTATTAACCACCCAATTATCAATCCACATTTAGTTTCAATAGTGAACCAAAATATAAAAGAGATCATAACACATTGACACTAGGATTTTTACGTGGAAAACCCAAAGTGGGAAAAACCATGATGAGGATTAGCTCACAATATATTATAACTGGTTAGAAGATATTACAGGGCTCACTGCGAGGACTCGCTGTCCTTGAAAGGCTCACAAATTGAATACAAAATACGACTTATTTCCAAGATATAAAAAGGTGTGACTCATTTCCAAAAATGAACTAGACAAGTGCACCTACAAAGTGCATAAAACAATTCCAATTAAGCTATGATAATACCAATATTTTGTTTCATTTACTGGTGTACAAAAACTATCAGTAACTTTGCACTATTACATTTGTCACATCGCTCGCATACCATACTCTGTGTGTATATCACTATATATATTTTTTGTCCATCATACACACATACACACACACACACACATATATATATATAAAATCATGAATTATTTTATCAATTAGGTTGGCCTAATTGAATGAGCACCCAAAATTCAAAATGTCTTGTCAGCTTACTACAAAATTCTATTTGGCACACAAAATAAAATGTGTTATCCAAAAATTAGTTCGGCCCGGACCTAATAAGGAACACACAAAGGAAAAACAGTTCTTAACCCTATTGTCCAAAATAACACCAAAATTCTATCACTTAGATAACTCAATCGGATCACATAAACTTGTTGAAAACTCGTTTATACCTGTAACTGATACTCCTAAACAACATATACAAAACTCATAGAATTTACTTTTACTAGGTGGTTTTTTGGACCAAAGTATTGGACCAGGATAGACACATAGTTTGCTTAGTCATTTACCTTGATGAATGTTGGCATCAATGACAACAAGCCCGAAGGGCACCTTCTTCATTCTTCCAACATTGATGAGTGATCACACTTTATAGGAACATGAAAGGAAGAGACTCAAGTATAAAAGATAATGGGAAATTGAGTCCCAATAGTGGCTTTGGTTGAGGACATGTGCTTCTTGTAGGCATATCAATAATCCATATCTCCAGGAAAACCGATAAATAGGAAACAATAGGGATCAAGACTAGCACACAAAGAAAAACAAAATATATACACAATGAAACTCACATCCAATTAGTAATGACAATACAAGCATAACAAAATAATGGTCATGAAATTTTTTTTTAACACAATTTATTCTATCCATATAGAGGATGGATAAAGTTACTTGCCTTTATCAAACACCATCTGATTAAAATAATTGATTTCTCTTAACCAACAATTATTATTGTCATTCAACCGTGATAATATTGGCCTCTTTTTCATATGCATAAAATTGTGATTATTATCAAAAGAGTGAAGGAAAACTCTACAATTAACCTTTCCATTGTATGAATACCACAAAACATATACCATTACACCACCATACATCTCATTATTTATTTCCCTATAAGTTGGGGTAAGAATTGAAACCTTTAGTTAGCAACAAAAGAAATATTTATATTTTCATACTTGTTGACCTCCCTAGATGAATTGAGATAAAAAGAGAATGCCTCCAATTCACATTGCAAATAATAGTATACATCTTCATTTTATTGACATGTAGAGGGAAAATCATCCTCTAACAACTCAAATAGGAAAAATTAAAGCTTGAGCATATAAATATGTGAGCAACCAACTGATCATCAACCTAGAAACTTTATTGTTTCTCAACATCATTGCAAGATGTATGTTGGTCCCAAATTAAATACTCCAACTCAATCTCACTTTTACTACACTATGAGAAGCCACACCTTCATCATGAAGAAAAACCTCATACTCAATTTTACTAACCTTTGGGATAATATGCAAGAAACATACCTCACATTCACTTACACTAATTCAAAATTCATCAGCACAATAATTAGAACCATGAGACCCTTCAAACAAAGAGTTGCAATCTTATAATTTCTTTTTGTTTCAAAATTCTCTTAGAAATTTGTTGTGACACATGTGCTACTACAATAAAACTTTTCATACACTTCTCCTTCCACATTAAACTTTGCAGTAATAATTTTTATATGACTCATTTGAAGTGCACTACACATGAGGAAGATGACATGTTGTATACTAAAAAATAAGGAACTCATATTTAAAGTGGGTGATCATATGCATCCATATGATCACCCACTTCATAATCTTCAACTATAAATTATTCATAATGAATATCATGATATGTATAAACACTTATATCTATATTTTTATTTTCATGTGTAGCTAATATGACTATGCTATCCTCATGCAAACAATCAATAGAAAATTCAAAATAAAGAAGGTAAAAAAGAAGGTAAGATATTAAAAAAGAAGACATCTTCTTGTTCACCATTTGTATCACCAACATGCAAAATGAACAACTACTAGAGTTTATTCATCTAATGATTCATTTGCATACACATCTTTTGTTGAAAATTGAGGTGTTTTCTTAGCTTAATACTTTGTAAAACTTTAATATTGCTGATCTACATAAGATTTTTATTTTTTACATATTCTTTGTGGGTGATTATCTTATTAATTCATTTGACTGTTTGTAGATAGAAGACAAAAGTTGATAGAAGAATTAGATAGGATATTAGAAAAATTATACAAGCATATATTGTGGAGAAACCCTTTCAGGAAAAAATTCCACCAAGAATTAATCTATTATTCAATCTCTAAAGTAGATTACAATAGCTCCAATTCTTGCTTGAGAATGCTTCTTTTTCCTTCACCAAATCTTCTTATAACCTACAATAAAATTGATAATAACTCTCTTCAACTTGCTTGAGATAAATAGGCTTTAATCAGCTTTGTAAACTCAACTTGAGTTACAATTACAATGCTCAAGCCCTATCCCTAAAAGGTATTCCTATCTCATGCAAATAGAGTTATACCATGAAGAACAATGAAAAATCCTCATCTTCATGCATTTGGGCATCCCAAACTGAAGTAGCAACTCAACCTATGTTCTGTAAATATCTTCAAGGCTTCATCCTCAAAGTAGGTGCCCAAAAGTGGTCCCACTTAACTAAGCCTTCTGAAATATCTCAACATGCAAAGGAGTTAATTCCAAGAAGCAAACTTGGGTGCCCAAGTTGGGTCCAAGTCATTTCTTGTTAACTGAAACATTTCTCAACACCATTCATGCAAGAATGGTCATCCCTTGTTAACTAAAGGAAGTCACTATTATCTATTATGCAACTCAAGTCATTAGTCATGCATTCCAAGTTAACTGAAGTCAACTAGCATTGAACTAAAACTAACTAAAGATAATTGAACCATAACTGAATTGAATTGAACTGAACTAAACTAAACTAATTTTGAACTGAATTGAACTAAACTGATATGAGCTGAACTAAACTAAACTTCATGCATGCAAACATCAAACCCTAACTCCTAGAATCTTTACATGCATTCAAAAGTGTTATCTCTTACTCTGAATAGTTAACTGAACTCAAGGTGAGTGTCACCTACCATGTGGGCACCCCACGTGCCCCTATTATTTAGGAACTCATAATGGATTTCCTCACATGGTCCTAACATTTAGAATTAATTACAAATGCCAATTAACATGATTATTTCATCAAATATTAATCTCTTCCTAATCCTAGTGTTGATGAACACATTCCAAGGACTTAGGAGATACATGAAATAAATAATGTTTAGGATTGTAATTAAATGACATCCTATTCCCAACATTCTCCCACTTGACATTATAAATTATACATTATACATTATACTTGACATTATACATTATACATTATTAAACAAGGAATAATAATTTTAAATCAAGTACAGGACTCAAGGCCAATGGCCTTCCTGCACCAACTAATCAATCCATGCTAACTTCAAATTCAACTTGCATAATCATGAAGCTCCAAGAAAATGATTAAAACCAAGAGAACTTATCTATAGGAACTAGTTTCATAAGATAATTTGCAACATTAATTAAAGTTTCAACTTTCTTATTTAATACCTTCCCACTTCCAACCATTTCTCACACAAAGTGATACTTAACATCAACATACGAGCATGATAAATATGATTTTTTGGCTAAACACATAACACTCTGACTATCATATTCAATTTTAACTTACTTGCAATTAAAACCAATACCTTTGTCAAGTCTCTTTATCCAAACTACCTTTTTGAAGCCATATGTAACCACCAAGTGTGTTGAACTCATGTTCAACCAAGGTGTAGGCTCCTCGGTCTTTTCTGTTGGAAAAAATTTCTTGCTAGTAACCATTCCAACACATGTCTCTAACCATAAGAGAAATCAAGCCTCACCTATTTCTCCAAGTATCCGTGAGGACCTGTAACTGACCAATCCATGCCAAAATCCAAATGCAACACAACACTTTCATGAAGTAATCAAGCAAATGATTAATGTACCCAATACTTAAGAGAACTACACAAGATCAATGTCAAAGCTCCAATATTGAACATAAACATGACATCCATGATCTAACCATCTCATCTTAGGAGATCACATGCAACCATAACATACATCCTGGTCTCAAGAGAACATGTAATATGCCAAACTCTAAATGCATATCAAGAGTGAACCATGACATAATAGCAACCACTCTAAACCAATAAAAAACCATATCCCAAATCACATGAAGATAGTATTACCAATGATGCATCCATGTCATTTCCAACAACTCCCACTAAACCGTGGTACTAAGTTACAAATGGCATCGTGACTACCATCCTCTCCATGAATATTACTTTAAAACATGAAGCAAAGTGTTATCACAAACAATATTAGTTGAAATAAAACATGCATCATTGCTATCATCCGAAGAATCCTCTGTAGAAGAATTAGAACTTTCTTTCTTGTTCTTACAATCCTTCTTCACATGTCTTGGTTTCCCACAGTTCCAACAAATTACCCTACTCTTGTTAGGGGTTTTAGACCATCCTTTAGACTTACCCTTTCCTTTCTTGTCTCCCTTAGGTTCCTTTTTCTCAGGCCTACCTTTTACAAACAAGGCATCTTGGATTTCCTCTTTAGAATTCCTCCTCATCTCCTTTGATAGGAGAGTAGAAATTATATTGTCCATCTTAGGATCTGCACCACTACCACTGATAGCAACTATTAGATTTTCCTAAGAATTTGGTAAAGAACAAAGTAACAAAATACATTTATCCTCATCTTCTAGCTTTACATCTACAGATGCTAACTGACTGAGAATTAAATTGAAAGCATTTAAATGTTGTGCAACTGATTCACCATCTTTCATTTTTAATGAATACAACTTCCTTTTCAAATACAACTTATTGGTGAGACTCTTAGTTTGATAAATATCCCCTATTCTCTTCCACAATTTATATGCAGTATTTTCATCTGAAACATTCAAGAGAACAACATCAGAAAGACATAATCTAATTGTTCCTCTTTCCTTTTTATCTAACTTAGCCCAATCCTCATGTGAAATAGTTGTAGATGTATTTGTCTCATTCTTAACCGCTAACCACTGATCTCTTTCTTCAAGAAGATCTTCCATTTTTAATTTCCACATTTCATTGTTAGATCCATTGAAAATTTCAATATCTAAATGGGAATTCATTGTAACAAACTTATTTCCAAAATCAGCAAATAACAAAAATAATAAAAGGTCCCACTAAGCCAAAAAACCTCCAATATTTTAAGAGAAAATCCCAATACTCTACCCAACCTCAACTCTGATACCAAATGTTGAAAATTGAGGTGTTTTCTTAGCTTAATACTTTGTAAAACTTTAATATTGTTGATCTAAATAAGATTTTCCTTTGTTACATATTCTTTGTGGGTGATTATTTGATTAATTCATTTTACTGTTTGTAGAAAGAAGATAGAAGTTGATAGAATAATTAGATAGTATATTAGAAAGATTACACAAGCAAATACCTTGGAGAAACCCTTTCGGGAAAAAACTCCACCAATAATTAATCTATTATTCAATCTCTGAAGTAGATTACAATAGCTCCAATTCTTGCTTGAGAATGCTTCTTTTTCCTTCACCAAATCTTCTTCACAACCTACAATAAAACTGATAATAACTCTCTTCAAATTGCTTGAGATAAATAGGCTTTAATCATCTTTGTAAACTCAACATGAGTTACAATTACAATCTCAAGCCCTATCCCTAAAAGGTACGCCTATCTCATGCAAATAGAGTTATGCCATGAAGAACAATGTCAAATCCTCATCTTCATGCATTTGGGCATCCCAAACTGAAGTAGCAACTCAAGCTCTGTTCTATAAATATTCAAGGATTCATCCTCAAAGTAGGCATCCAAAAGTAGTCCCACTTAATTGAGCCTCCTGAAATAGCTGAACATGCAAAGGAGTTAATTCCAAGAAGCAAACTTGGGTGTCCAAGTTGGGTCCAAGTCATTTCTTGTTAACTGAAACATTTCTCAACACCATTCATGAAAGAATGGTCATCCCCTATTAACTGAAGGAAGTCACTTGTTATCTATAATGCAATTCAATTCATTAGTCATGCATTCCAAGTTAATTGAAGTCAATTAGCATTCAACTAAAACTAACTGAAGATAATTGAACTGAACTGAACTAAACTGAACTAAATTGAACTGAATTGAATTGAACTAAACTGATTCTAAACTGAATTGAACTGATCTAAACTGAACTAAACTAAACTTCATGCATGCAAACATCAAACCCTAACTCCTAGGATCTTTACATTCGTTCAAAAGTGTTATCTCTTACTCTGAATAGTTAATTAAACTAAAGGTGAGTGTCACCTACCATGTGGGTGCCCCATGTGCCCCTATTATTTAGGAACTCATAATGGAAATCCTCACATGCTCCTAACATTTAGAATTAATTACAAATTTCAATTAACATGATTATTTCATCAAATATTAATCTCTTCTTAATCCTAGTGTTGATGAACACATTCCAAGGACTTAGGAGATACATGAAATAAATAATGTTTAGGATTGCAATTAAATGGCATCCTATTCCCAACATCTTTTTCATTTTCCATACTACTACAATAATCAATATGGTCATTTCTCTCTTTCATAGATTATATACCATCATTGACTTATTCATTGTAATCACCCATGAATATATGATCCAACTGAAGGTAGGTGCAAAAATTGTAATTTTTATCTATACTATTATCATATAGTACACCAACATCTTCTTCTAACTTCCTAAGAAAACAATCATCACACGATATTGTGTTTCCACTTAATGTCCTTACAATTGTCATCGTCAATAATATATTCACCACCATCAAATTTTATTCCTAGGGATAAGTATTTTACAATCATATCCTTTCTTGGGCCATCAATGAAATCAAGGCACCAATATGCTAGTTGCATGTTAACAAAATTAAATTATTCATGTATTTAACTCAAATCAACTTCATAAGCTTCAAGGAACATATCAATATAGGAAAGTGTGTTAGGTATGAAATCATTTGGGATATGAGAAAGGGAAACAACAAACCTCTATCTAAACTCCATTTTAGACTTTCCCTCTTTCCATTTTGTCTCTTCCACTTCTTCAACTTGAGAGAAATAGGGTCTAAAGTGAATTCCTCTTCAAATGCAGCCAAAAAATGATTCTAATAGGAAAATGAATTCTTTGGGAAACCATTATACCATTTCTTTATTTTTCCCATCAATGACCTAACAAAGAATCTCATCCACATTTCCTCATCTTTAAATTGATATATCTCCGTGAAATATGAAAATTACTTGACACGTGCATCCCCTTGACCAGTATCATATCCATCAAACCTTGTCATCATTCTATAGATTGGAGATCTCAGTGTTTTCCTTTAATAATTGACCCAAGAAAGGTTAAGTTGCATGTAAATGGGATAAATTGGAATAAAAAGGGACTGAGAAACCCATTTTCTTGTAACAACAGGGTGTCTTTGTGATCATAGAGCCTCGATTATTTCTTCATATTTTATTTCAAGTTCCAAGTTAAACTCTTTTATCTTTAACTTATTTTCAAGAATGGATGCATGTAGGTTTGAATGTGGATTTTTTATTTTTCTTTGGGATATATGAAAAACATAGGGGCTCATCCTCATAATTCTTAGAAATTTTCTCCATTACAACATCTAGGGTTTGAATTATATAATATACTTGTTGATGTATCCCTAGGGTAAATGAGTCCACTCTAGCTAATTATAGTTGGTTACAATTAAATATATAGGATAGAAAGAGAGGTAAAACAAATAATTTATTTCTTTACTAAGAAAGAAACCATGCTTCAAATTTTGGAAGGAGAATAGAGTATCTTGTCCTTAGCTATGATCACTTGTTATGTGCATGAAACATGAACAAGAACACAAAATTTTCTCTTGGAAAACAAAGTTACCACTGTACAAAGAGAGGAAATCCTTGAAGTACATGAGCCCCCAATTTTTTTTTATTTTGGGTTACAACCACTAGCATAGTCTTCAATTAACATCAACCCACTGACCATTTTCATTCTTCAATTTTCATTCTATTAGGCATGAGTTGATGGGATGCCAAACTCATCGAAATAATATGCAAAATAATTTTTTTAACACTAACAACAACAAAAAACCACCCTTAGGTTCTCCTCAACAACAATGCCATTGTTTTAGGTATCAAAATCTTTGCTCCACTTCCTAGAACCAAATCTCACTCACAAAACTAGGGTTGTCGTAATGTAAGTGAAATCAAACCATCAATAGAAAAATAGAGGAATCTAAGCTAACTCTATGAGAGTGGGATACATCTCCTACATTTAAAGCTCATATTAGACTCAAAAGGGTATACCTTAATAGGTATTGAAATCACCTAAAATGAATAATAACAAAATATGGATAGTCAAACCCAACTTGTTGTCTTGGTCCCAAAGATTTTCACTGATTAGGGATAATTGTCAGCCTCAAAACCCTTATATATTTGATGATATTTTGTAGATATAGCCGTGATTATGATATAGGGATATGGATGCACAAAAATACTCTTACTCCTATTTACTAATTTAATATTTTGATGGTGTGAGATTGTTGAGTGGTTTCACAACAATTCCTATCTATTGGGAAACAAAGTAACAACACATTGAATGGAAAATAAAATGGAAGCAAGAAAAAAATGGGTCTTAAGCCCAAGATGTGAAATTAGAATGAGAAAAAATGCCTAGTTATCTAAAACAAAGTTGCACATATTCATGTGTAATAAGAAAAATATTATTACAAAGATTGAAATAGTTTTAGAATGTTGTTACATTCATCTCATTCATAGTCACAATCATTCCAACAAATTTGGTGAAGGAAAATCCCTAGCTACGACTACAAAATCTCCAAAATATGCATGTAGTACTCTGGAGACAATTTATCACACAATTCACTTGTGTTTCTAAATATTCATGTGTCGGGTATCTGTAGGATCATCATGGAAAAAATAGGCCCTTAAGTGGCAAAAAATTCAGAAAAATCAGAGTTAGGTAACTTGATGTAAAAATTTGAATAAGTTATCTATATTATTTCAAAAATATGTAAGAATAGAATTTGTAGCAAATTTAATTTAGTTTCTAGACTACTAGGTTTGTTTAAATATATATGTATATATGTTTGGTGAAAATTTGAAATTTCAATTGAATAGTACTTAAATTTCAGGAAAAAAAGAGAAGTAGGTGTTTGTCTAACCACCCTAACCACAACAAAATGATAATATTTTTTTGTAAGATTTTAGATATAAGTAGAGGACTCATGTCCCTATGTGATACATATTTTTTTGTAATTTTTTTCCAAGTAAATAATTAATTATGAATTTTTTATTACAACTTTTAAAAAATATAAAAATTCATGTCTAACAACCTTAACTTGGTCAAAACTTCATGAAATTCATTTTTTTTTTAATCCTATAGTATGCGAAGCATAGAATGTGACACATGTTTTGGATTCAAAAAATATGAGACCATTTGAAAGCTATAGATGTTTTTCAATCAACCTATCAATGAGGACTATAGTTGTAATTTAAATAGAAAATGAATAATAATTACTTATTAAATTCAAAATAAAGCATAATTTATATTGGTGGAAAGCTGAGAATCTCCTCTAAAAACCCCTTTCATTTCATCAATTTTGGGTAAAAAAAAGTCGTCAGCCACATACCCATCATATTGCCACTTTTTGGCCCATCATGATCCTGCACATACCTTGTCAAAAAATTTATAATCCAAAGAATGGGAAAGTGTTGGAATCAATGGTTGCATTGTAGCTTCCTTGGTGTTTAGAGACCACACAATGATCAACCTCTTTAAAAAATCATTCAAATTTCCTTTATTAACAAAAAGGAATTTACCAGGGAATTTACTATACTGTTAACATTCAAAATTTATTGCCCAAGTTCAAGGAGCCAAATGATTCCTAGACAAAGCGCACCTATGTACATACAAAAACACATGAAAAACATACATGGAAACATACATAACATGACGAGACATCGTAGTGTGGGGCTCGCTAGATAGGTGATCACTGAGTAAAGTGACAAACAAGAGAAAACATCCGACGAAGGCTAGGTAGGAATTAACGATGCCGTTAGGTGGGTTTTCCCACCTATTGCCAGGCCAAAAAGGTGGACTACTTAGCTTTGTCGACAAGTTTCTTTTGTTTGGCTCAGGAAAAGTGGAAGGGAATGATGTGGGCCTTTTCTATTTTGAGAAAGAAAGGTAAAAATACTATTTGTTTCCAATTTGCACATTGAAAGGGAAAGCTGAAGGTCTGAGTGCACGTGGACGAGTTGGAGGAGAAAAGTGAGAAAATCGACATTGTAAGCTAAAGTTTGGAGTGCAAGTGGATGAGTTGGAGGAGAATACCGACCAAATCGAGGTGAGGGGTTATTCGGTTGCAGGCAGAGGGTTTTACAAGATATTTTAATTTGTAATTTGGGAAACACAATGTGGAGTATTTCAATTACTTGAATTTCCTTGTTTAAATGTATGAATGTCTTCAAAATAACACATTCCATTATTGTGTTTAAATTTTAGTTGATTGAAAATAAAAGTGCACAAAATAATTGTGAATCGCAAACACAATGTTGGGTTTCAGTTATTTGAATCTCCTTACTTAAATGTAAAGGTTTGTCTCATGGTGGGTTGCTTGCTTCTTAACAACCACGGTTTTGCAACATGGAAAGTTACAAAACAATATGAATGCCTTCAAAATCACATGTTCCATTGTTGTGTTTTAATTTCAGTCAATGGAAAAAAAAGTGCACAAAATAATTGTAAATAGGAAACACAGTGTTGGGTTTCAGTTATTTGAATCTCCTTGTTTAAATGTAAAGGGTTGTCTCATGGTGGGTTGCTTGCTTCTTAACACCCACAGTTTTGCAACATGGAATGTTACAAAATAGTATGAATGTATTCAAAATCACACATTCCATTGTTGTGTTTTAATTTCAGTCGATGGAAAAAAAAAGTGTACACAATAATTGTAAATGGGAAACATAGTGTTGGGTTTCAGTTATTTGAATCTCCATGTTGAAATGTAAAGGGTTGTCTCATGGTGGGTTGCTTGCTTCTTAACACCCACAATTTTGCAACATGGAATGTTACAAAACAATATGAATGTCTTCCAAAACAAACATTCGATTGTTGTGTTTAAATTTCACTTGATTGAAAAAAAAAGTGCACAAAATAATTGTAAATGGGAAACACACTGTTGGATTTTAGTTATTTGAATCTCCCTATTTAAATGTAAAGGGTTTTCTCATGGTGGGTTGCTTGCTTCTTAAAAATCAAGGTTTTGCAACATGGCATGTTACAGAACACTGTAAATGTGTTCAAAATTACATATTCCATTGTTGTGTTTAAATTTTGCATAAATGAAAAAAAGTGCAGAAAATAATTATAATTGGGAAAACACAATGTTGGGTTCCAATTATTTGATTCTCCTTGTTTAAATGTAAAGGGTTGTCTCATGGTGGGTTGCTTGATTCTTAGCACCCACGGTTTTGTAGCATGGAATGTTACTAGACAGTATGAATGTCTTCCAAATCACATATTCCATTGTTGTGTTTAAATTTTGCACCATTGAAAAAAAAAGTACATAAAATAATTGTAAATGGGAAACATAGTGTTGGGTTTCAGTTATTTGAATCTCCCTATTTAAATGTAAAAGGTTGTTTCATGGTGGGTTGTTTGATTCTTAACACCCACAATTTTGCAACATGGAATGTTACAAGACAATATGAATGTCTTCCAAATCACACATTCCATTGTTGTGTTTAAATTTCTCAACATTGAAAGAAAAAAGTGCATAAAAAAAATGTAATTAGGAAAACACAGTGTTGGGTATCAGTTATTTGAATCTCCTTATTCAAATGCAAAGGGTTGTCTCATGGTTGGTTGGTTGCTTCTTAACACCCACGATTTTGAAACATGGAATGTTACAAAACAATATAAATGTGCTCAAAATCACATATTCTATTGTTGTCTTTAAATTTTGCATGATTGAAAAAAAAGCATAGAAAATAATTATAATTGGGAAAATACAATGTTGGGTCTCAGTTATTTGAATCTCCCTGTTTAAATGTAAAAGGTTGTCTCATGGTGGGTTGCTTGATTCTTGACACCCATAGTTTAGCAACATGGAATGCTACAAGATAGTATGAATGTATTCAAAATCACACATTCCATTGTTGTGTTTAAATTTCATACCATTGAAAAAAAAAAGTGCACAAAATAATTGTAAATGGGAAACACAGTGTTGGGTTTCAGTTATTTGAATCTCGTTGTTTAAATGTAAAGGGTTGTCTCATGGTGGGTTACTTGCTTCTTAACACCCATGGTTTTGCAATATGGAATGTTATAAAACAATATGAATGTCTTCCAAATCACACATTCCATTGTGTTTAAATTTCACTCGATTGAAAAAAAAAGTGCACAAAATAATTGTAAATGGGAAACATGATGTTGGGTTTCAGTTATTTGAATATCTCTATTTAAATGTAAAGGGTTGTCTTATGGTGGGTTGCTTGCTTCCTCACACCCATGGTTTTGCAACATGAAATATTACAAGTTAGTATGAATGTCTTTGAAATCACACATTCTATTTTGTGTTTAAATTTTGCACCACTTAAAAAAAAAGTGCACAAAATAATTGCAATTGGGAAAACACAGTGTTGGGTTTCAGTTATATGAATCTCCCATTTCAAATGTAAAGGGTTGTCTCATGATTGGTTGCTTGGTTCTTAACACCCACGGTTTTGCAACATGGAATGTTACAAAACACTATAAATGTGTTCAAAACCACATATTTTATTTTTGTGTTTAAATTTTTCATGATTGAAAAAAAAATGTAGAAAATAATTGTAATTGGGAAAACACAATGTTGGGTTTTAGTTATTTGAATCTCCATGTTTAAATATAAAAGGTTGTCTCATGGTGGGTTGCTAGCTTCTTAATACCCACAGTTTTGCAACATGGAATGTTACAAGACAGTATGAATGTCTTCCAAATCACACATTCCATTGTTGTGTTTAAATTTCACTCGATTGAAATTAAAAGTGCTCAAAATAATTGTAAATGGGAAACACAATGTTGAGTTTCAGTTATTTGAATCTCCTTGTTCAAATGTAAAGGGTTGTATCATGGGGGGTTGCTTGCTTCTTAACACCCATGGTTTTGCAACATGGCATGTTACAAAACACTATAAATGTATTCAAAATCACATATTCCATTTTTCTTTTTAAATTTTTCATATTTGAAAAAAAATGCAGAAAATAATTGTAATTAGGAAAACACAATGTTGGGTTTCAGTTATTTGAATCTCCCTGTTTAAATGTAAGGGGTTGTCTTATGATGGGTTGCTTGCTTCTTAACACCAATAGTTTTGAAACATGGAATGTTACAAGATAGTATGAATGTCTTCCAAATCACACATTCCATTGTTGTGTTTAAATTTCACACCATTGAAAAAAAAGTGACAAAATAATTTTAAATGGGAAACACAGTGTTGGGTTCAAGATATTTGAATCTCCCTATTTAAATGTAAAGAGTTGTCTCATGGTGGGTTGCTTGCTTCTTAACACCCATAGTTTTGCAACATGGAATGTTACAAAATAGTATGAATGTCTTCAAAGTCACACATTCCATTGTTGTGTTTTAATTTCAGTCGATTGAAAAAAAAAGTGCACAAAATAATTGTAAATGGGAAATGTTGATGCCAAAAGTTGGCAAGGTAACAACCCTTTTATGGGAAACTCAGTTGAAGGTGAACCTATTGTGTTAAATTGAGTGACCTCCAGATTTTAAAGAAGCCAACTTCTTCTGTAATTGGGGTTTGGAAAGGGAAAATGAAACATATATATATAAATAAAATCTAACCTAAGGCGATGCACCAAGATGTAGATAATAGTCATGATAAATCATAGATCTAGGGGCTTGATGAGAAATTTGAGATGTCCTAGAAAGGAAGAAACTAAATATTAAAGTATAAACAATTCATTCATTGACATAAAATAACTTTGCACCTTATTTACTGACAAGAAGAGTCACATGACATGATCCAAAACAACAAACTTGCATTCAATTTATAGAAGTTCTACAAATGAATAATCCAAACAATAGCAACACATTCTAAAGTGAATCAAATATCATAAGAATAGAAGAAAGGCCAAATGATTGGCACAGTTTGTGTCTTTTTGCAATAATTAAAAAAACAATAACAAAGGCTTGGTGTCTTTTCTTAATTTATGTTCTTTTTGCAAAATCCTGGAACCCCTTCTGATCTGAAACAAAGAGGAGTATATATAGCTGAATGCTCCCACCACCTTGGCAAGTAGTAACAGAAAATATATAAGAATCCTTGGCAATGATGCGAAATCAAAGATTCCACCTGGCTATTGCAACATAAAATATTTCAGCCAAAGCATCTAGTTGCTCCAAATTCAGGTGTATCCTCTGCAAATGATGGAAATGGTCTCGGCAAGGTTGTGTAGACAAGTGTCATTACCTTGCTAAAGCAATTATGACATGCGGTTGGATGTTGCGGTCCTTGGCTCGCTCCATCCATCATTTAAAAGAAACACCTACTGAATAGACATGCGGTGACATCGTGTATCCCATGCTCATCTTTTTCCCTCGTTGTTGAAAGCTTGTGACAAGGAGACATGTGTAACCTACCTCATCCTTGGTATCGACTATGGGGCCTACTAAAAATACGTGAAGATGAAGCCACATGGCATCCAGATAGAGCCTGACTCAAAAGTGAAGGGAAGCGATTTTCAATTGTGTGTAGAGTAGACACATCGTAGTGTAATGGGGCTATTTTGAGATGTGAAGGGAAGAGATCCTTCAGGGAGCGCAGAGCAGACACGTGGCAGAGGCAACGAAATTTATCAAAAAGGGTCGAATGGATTTTAATGCAATGTGCGGGCCAATACTTCAACAAAATAAAGCCTGAAGGGAGCTCGATGAATACTTATTCATAGATTTTGGCGACTATCAGGGGAATTTTGCTTGAGGAGTGGAGAACCCAAAATTTCTCTAGTTGCAGACCAAAGTCTTACCCATTGAGCGACAACTTTAGAGCTTAGAGAGGGCATTCTACAATAGTAGCCAGTTAGCCTCAGATGGCCTTGATATGTCGTATAGATTCTCTTGTGCTCCACTGAGATCAAACATTTCTTTATAAGGCAGCTCTACCAGTAGACTGACCCTAGAATTGCATAGGAAGAGTAGTCGCTCAACTGGATCAATAATCCCTTCAATATCTCTTGTTGTGGGGGGTTGGCTGAAGTTTTGAAAGGAAGTTGTGTCTTGCCACTTTTATTCAATTTTCATTGCAAGCTGCTTAGCAGTGGTCATAGATCCATGGGTATGTGTAGGATCATCATGAAAAAAACAGGCCCTTAAGTAGCAAAAAATTTAGAAAAATTAGAGTTAGGCAACTTGACTTAAAAATTTGAATAAGTTATCAATATTATTTCAAAAATATGTAACAATAGAATCTGTAGCAAATTGAATGTAGTTTATAAACTACTAGGTTTATTTAAAAAAAAAATTGATTTGGTGAAAATTTGAAATTTCAATGCAGTAGTACTTAAATTTCAGGGAAAAAATAAGTAGGTGTCTGTATGACCACCCTAACCACAATAAAATTATAATATTTTTTTATAATATTTTAGATATAAGTAGAGGAATCATGTCTTGATGTGATGCATATTTTTTTGTAATTTTTTCCCAAATAAATAATTAATTATGAATTTTTTAGTAATTTTTTAAAAAAATATAAAAACTTGTATGTCTGACCACCTTAACTTGGTCAAAACTTCATGAAATTCAATTTTCTTTTTTTTAATCCTATAGTATGCAAAGCATAGAATGTGACACATGTTTTAAATTCAAAAAATTTGATACTGTTTGAAAGATACAAATGTTTTTCAATTAGCCTATCAATTAGGACTTTAGTCGTAATTCAAATAGAAAATGAATAATAATTATTTATTAAATTCAAAGTAAAGTATAATTTATATTGGTGGAAAGTTAAGAATATCCTTTAAAAACCCTTTTCATTTCATCAATTTTGGGTTAAAAAAAGTCGTTAGCCACATGTGCCATCATGTCACTTACATATCACCACTTTTTGGACCATCATGATCCTGCACATGCCCCCATCCTCAAGAAATGAGGAAGGTAGGCCCATCACAGTCAGCTAGGAGAAGCTTTCTCGCATGTTATCTAGAGTCATGCCCAAAGTGGCCATGCATGCCCTGGATCATTTTATGGTTGAGTGGAAATGGATGAACTTTTTCGCTATCTTGGCAACAACCTTCCGATCGTTGATTCTTGCTCTAGGTAGGTCTTGATCAAAGACTGAGTACAATTTGGTTAGTAGTCCCTGGGCCTCAGGGACCTTTTCCATGATGAACTGCGGGAACTCCCCCATATTTCTATGAACCTCCTAGCTCAAAATTGTCGCTTGAGACATGTACTGAAGTACTGACTTTAATGTCAGACAATAAGACTTGACCTTCCCCTAGTATGAAGCATACAACTGATGTGCTATTGGGATGAGATCCAACTGGGCAACATGAGCCTAGGGAGCATTATTTAAAAGGATGATCTCTACATCCCTTGTGCTGACATCTTGCATTAGCTCCGTGAACCTCTTGTTGGTGGATGCCAATTGTTCCTGAACATGAGATAACTCTTTAGTCCATCTCTCCTTTGCCTGGCTATGGTTTGTTAGTTCTGTGTCAAGGGAAGACTTTGCCTCCTGAAGCTCCTCTTCTATTTGGGCCTTGTGACCTTCAAATTCGGCATCCTTCTATAGCTTTTGCTCATATTGAGCCTACTACTGATCTAGTGCCTCATCTTTTAGTATCATCCCCTGTTCATATTCAACATACCACTATTCAAGCTCCTTGTTCCTCAGCTACAGATTCTGATTCGCTAGAGTTAATTGGCTCTAGTATTCTTGATTCTTAGCACACAACTTGTTTATTACATAAAGGTCAATGGATTAAACCTTTGCAAGTTTCTCCTAGAATCTATTCCTCTCTGCGTCTACTATCAATGCTCTCTGTCAGGCGCACAATATCTACTCCTAGGGATTTCTCCCTTTTTTCCAAGAAACTAGCTCTTTCTTTCAAGGATTTCAACTGCTCATCTATTTTCCCCAACTTGTGGCCAGTTTTAATGAAATCGGAGGTGACCACTCATTGAGTTTTCTCCATGAGCTCAACTTTATCCTACGGACGAGCTACCTTCATGTCAAGCCCCATAGCTTATAGATCATAATCTTTTGGATGCATCTCCCCTTGTTGCTTTGCCATGGTCAGGTACATAGTTACAAATATCAGTGTTTGTTGAGTCTCATCATATATATTATTCATCTTCGGTTCCGTCAACTTACGATCATCCTTGGCTTTTTGATTTTGAATTGAATTGGTGTGTGCCTCCTTTGTAGCATCATTTTGTGCAATAAAATGGGCTGGTGATAGGACTAGCCCACTTGTGAAAGGAGCACCGTGAGGTAGGGAATATGGATAGGTAAGTTTAATAGGCGTGGGCAGTTTCTTCTTCTAGAGAGTGATGGTCTGTGGGGAGAAATGAGGCACACGCTAAAGCCCAGTTTGTGAACCAACATAAGGGCTTGTCATTTGCCAAGGTTCCATTGGTGAATCAGAGGGAGGACTCATGGGTTGTAGTGGCAAGGGAGTAGTCATTGTAGAGTCTGCTTGCTGTGAGAAAAATGGAGGATCTATGGTGATAATAGAAATATGGGCACCAACAATGGGTAAGCTTTCAAAAAGTGAGGCAAAAAAGGACTGAGTGGCAGTAGCTAGTGTAAGGGTTTGCAGAGGAGTAAAGGTGAATGGATTCACCTATGTGGAATAGGTGAAACTAATTGCAATCATTGTATAAAAGGTGGGAAAAGAAGGGCCAATACTCATGGTGGGAGGCATCGCGAAGATAGTGGAGGATACCAAAGACTGAGAGAAAAGAAAAGGAGGAGCGAATGTTACTTGTTGATTGGTTGATGTTGGCTCCTAGCTAGTTGCTGGTTCCATATCTTTTTTGGGCTCCTGGCTAGCTGTGAGCACTTGGCTTGCAATGGGTTCTTGTGAACCTTCTCTGACAATAGTTTCTATGCATTGTCGCTTTGCGGGTAGGGTTTCTCTAACCTCAGCAGTCTCTATCGGCTGCTACTGTGACACTCTTGTTGATTTAGTGGCCCAAGTGAGTGACTGTGAGACCCTTGAAACACTGAATTGCACATTTGAAGTTGCATTTCCATCATCCCACCATTTTTCAAACTCTTCATCAACTTTCAAGCTTCCATAAGGGGCTTCAAGCTACTTTGTTTCCTAGCGATATACCCAGAAGGCTCTCATTTTATCTAGAGTCCATTCCTCTGCATACCGTAACTTGTTGTACATGGTGGTCCCCATCTTGACATTCTCATTAGCCTCAACCACAATGAAGTAGAACTTATGTCATGGCTCCCTATTATCTTCTATGGGAATATGCACTAGCTCAACCAAATATTCATCCTTATCCTCTCGTGGGATGCACCTCTTTTCCCAATAGGGTCAAGGAGTGTGAGTAACCCTTATGTGAGCATGTGGCAAATCACTGAAAAGATTATACTACCATTATCGCATATCAAAAACAACCCTAAATGAGCCAGCTTATCTTGCAATAGTAGGTGTGTTAGCCACTTTTCCAGGGCCACCATTTTGAAACTTATACATAACCAGAGCCATCCCTTCTTCTTTGGAGGTCCTCTGCAAAAGTTGTAATCGATAATGCATGTATATTGATACATTTCATGAGCCAACACTCTATTTGTGATGCAGGCTGAGAGTCAGAATGGTTGGTCAGTGAAACCCCACATTTGGATGATTGTGAAATCTGTGCCGAAGAACTAGTCGCATGTGGGAGTAAAGACTTGCATATATCCTGTTTGATCCATGTTGAGTCAGAGCATGCCATCTTCTCCTTGCAAATATCACAAAATCGGAGTTAGAAAGAAATCCGAAAATGCATAGTAGTCAAATGTTGCAAAGAGGAGAGGTGTCCATGTAGATACCAACTTTCTTCTACCCTTTTCATAAAAAATAGACAAACCCACATACTTACTGAAGAAATCATGGTTTTTATGCAAAAACATATGGGAAAGAAAAGAAAGGAACCTGAACTTTCATTCCTCCAAGTAATTCTCTATTTTCCCCATCATTTCTTCTATGAGGAAGTCTGCGAAATCATACCAAAATAAATTATGCTGCTTGTGAAATTGGAAACCCAACCCTAATTGAAAAGTGTGCACCTCCTAGTCTGTGTCTAGGCCATAAATAAATGCTAGCATTAAAAAGGCCTCCTTTAAGTCATTCACAAACGAATCGTGCGGCACCAAGATACTTGGTAGGTTTTGGCTCATCACTCCCTACTTGCCGGTTTCCTTAATTAAAAACTGAGGGCCCTTCCTCTTTTCCCTCCATGTGTTTTCTCCTTTGTCAAGAGTGAATGCCTCAATTTCCTCACTTTTGGTGGTCAGGTCGGGGATACATAGATTATTCCAGATAGCCTGCGGGCTAATATTAATCATTAAGGTTCAGCCCTCAATGTTGTGGATGCTTGGGTTGTAACGTTGAATGGCCACATCAACCAACTTTGGGAAATAGTGCACTAATGGGACCATGTATTGTGATAGCCCGCTGAGCCATATCTTTTCTACTATTTATATCTATCTTTTGGATGCTTTCATCCTTTCACAAGCCCCTTCTCTCAAATACTTGGGGTTTTTTGTGAGGTGTGGGTCATGAATATTGTCCCAATCATCATGGACCTGAATCTAGTTTCTGTAAATTTTAGGCTTCTCTAGTTCTAGCGTGTTCACCCATTTTGGCTTGTCTAGTATACCAGGCATAGCATATGAAATGTTTTCATAGACATTAACAACATGTGATGCCCATATGGCCTTAAGAAAAGATTGTGTTTCCTCCCCTTGTATCTCCTTATGTGAACTCTTTGTCATTGTCTCCTTCAATGAAAAGTTTTTGCGAGGCCTAAATTCTCTGCAACTTTTTCCTCGGCTCTGGATATGCTATAAACCTTCACTCACTCATCTTAGCATATTTGAAAAGATTCTTAGGAATTTAAAATTTTGCATGTGATACTTAGCTATATTTTCTTAAGGTGGTAGACAAAAGTGTTTTTTTGCATTTAATTCAACATGTACCATCTACCCTTTGGCTTGTGCAAAAATGAATTACTTGCCATTTTGAAAAGACAAGAATTCATAATTGCATTTGGCAACTATGTGATACAGTGAAATTTCCTTAGAACTTGGGTCATAAATTTGCTCCTAGCTTATCATTCATATGCGTTGGCAATTAATATCCTGAAAGGAATGATTAAGTCAAAGCAAATGATCAATGCTTGAAAATATATGAATCTTGCCTTGGGTTTTGGGAAATGCCTGAGAAG
The DNA here is from genome assembly GCA_007258455.2 of Sequoia sempervirens. Classification (NCBI taxonomy): domain Eukaryota; kingdom Viridiplantae; phylum Streptophyta; class Pinopsida; order Cupressales; family Cupressaceae; genus Sequoia; species Sequoia sempervirens. The sequence goes on from VDFB02000017.1 coordinate 515,992,333, forward strand.
TGACACAATAGCTTCAGGACCATGCAACTCACAGCTGATGAATGCTACCATCTTAAGCTAATTAATTAGCTCTCATTAACTTTGCATGAATTGAACCATACTTAGCAGGCGCAACTGGTCAGGAAATTTGAGCAAGCTTAGGCACAATTCTCAAGTTGGCACTTGATTATCATCCCATTTTTTGAAAGCCCATTACCGTGCCTTTCCTCGCTTTTCTATAAATAGGCATCTAAGTTGTAACGAAATCACAATTAGCATTTGAGAAATCTTTAGTAATAGGTTATTGACTTAGCGTTTGGCTTTGGTAATTGGTGAAGTATCTTAATAGTCTAGGCTTTATGTAGCTTTCAGGAGTAGTTAGCAAATAGTTGTAGTGTGTCATTACCATGAACACCCCCATTAGGCTAGTGTCGCACAAGTCACAAATGACCTAAGTTCTTGGTGAGATTTCCACTAGATGTCTAAAATGAATGACAAAGAACAAACACTCCTTGGCTCTAATAGCCATGAAGTGGGTTCTGGGTTGGGATTGTTTGGAGTATGAGGACAACTATCGGGTTATTACCAAAATTTTCTCGCACTTTGTCATGTCCATGTTGGATATTGGCATCCCTAAGCCATTGGTGTTGAAGTTGGTTCAAGAAATTTTCCCCAAGAAGTATTTGAATGGTCTTGGAGATGTTGTTGCTAACGTTGCATACGGGGTAGGCTTTCCCATGACAAGCAACCTTAAGTGCTACATTGAAGAAGAAGTGATCGTCTCGTGGCTACCATTCCTGAGCAGATTTCGCCTTCAATCACAAAATGAACACTGTCATTTAAGGGTCACCCATGCATTCCATTTCCTATTTTTCTTGTATAACATGGTGGTGTTGTACGACATTGAGTGGTACACAGACTTCAGAAACTTGGTGTTCTCTCTACCACTGGCCGCTATTCCTGTTGATATTGCTAAGTTGTTGTTGGTGGTGTTCCTACCGATGAAGAGATAGTGGATGCTGCAATTGATGCGTCTATTGTTGTTGCACATATTGTTGGTTGAAAATACCTCTTTCCCCATTTTTTTCTCTTAAGGATACAATATCCATCTCTTAGTTTTTGTACATATTCCTAAAAAAGGCCTATATATAGCATATATGAAAAGAAAGCAACATATAGTTATATACTTTTTGAATTATGGCCCCTAAGCGATTTTTCCATGTAAATATAGAAGCATATATATAATAAAATATACCTTTATAAAATCCTTGGCTCCTTTTACTCTTGGTATTTTGTAATATGAGTTTTGTTCTTTTCAGCATATGTATTTGATTTCTCCTTGCATGCGGGTATTATTTTCTCTGTTCACCTTGCTATGAATTAATTTAAAAAGATTGGCCAATAGAACAAAAAAGAAAGAAAAATAAAAAACACTATTAAAATATTTACATCAGTAAAAACATGCAACTTGATGGAACAATTTAAGATGAATCTCATTGACCGAAATTCCTAATGCCTCATGTTCCATATTTTCCAATTCAAAGGCATTATTCTCTTTGTACTTAATTATTTTAAAGGGGCCTTCCTAAAGGCTATCAAATTTACTGTGCTGACCTGGCTTCGCAGCCCTTTCATTGAATTTCAGCACTAAGTCCCCACACTTTAGGCCTTTATTGGATGCCCTTTTGTCAAACCATCACTTAACCACCTACTGGTGGTTAGTCATGGCTATTAGGGACTTCTCCATTTTTTTTTGTACTTCCAATAATTTGGCTAGTTGAACCTCCATGGCACCATTATGCTCTATCTCAAGGGATTTTAGGAATTGGAGCACTAGAATCTCCATGGATATAGGCATCAGTGCCTCTTTTCCATAAACCAACTCATAAGATGAAGTCTTAAAGACTTGCTTAGGACTTATACGGTCTGCCCAGAGCACCACTCAGAGGTTTTTATGCCATTCTTTCTGGTGTTCTGAACCAATCCTTTTGAGGAGTCGGACTAGGTTCTTATTGTTGACTCAGTTAGGACATTCCCCTGTCAGTAATAATTTGATGATGTCTTAAGGAATATTCAATTTGTTAGTTTGAAGTGACATACCTTTGCACCTAGAAAATATTTGGTGTTGTCGGAAATGATAGTTTTTAGAGGGCTGAACCTTGTCACCAATCCTTTGAGGAACTCCACTATCTCTACCTCTATTGCATTTCTAAGTAGTGTGGCTTTCGTCCACCTTGTGAAGTAATCTGTAGCCATTAGGATCCACCTGTGTCTGATGCTAGAAGTGGGATTAATCATTCCAATGAAGTATAGGCTCTATTGTGCAAATAGCTTGTCCACCACTATAGGTTTGAGAGGCATCAAAAAAATTCTTTCTTCTCCTTGTAAAAAACTGGCATTCCTTGCAAGCCTTCACCAAGGAGTGTGAATCATTGAAAAGTGTCATCCAAAAGTAACCTATGCACATGATCTTGAGGGTGATGGTTTTAGCGAATAAGTGTTCGCTTGTAGCGCTACTATGGAAAGTGTCGAGGATTCTCTTTGCTTTCCCTGTGGTAACACATCGTAGGAGGATACCATTGAAGTTCCTTTTGAAAAAGACCTCTTCAACTAGCGCATATCCACAATTCTGTAGTTGATAGTATCTCCTCTTTTGGGGGGAAAGAATTGGTGGATACTTCCCTGTTTACATAAATCTCACTGTGTCCACTAGCCAGTAGCTTTCAAACTCTGAAAAATTTGTCAGAACAAGTCCCAGTTGCTCTTCTTCAATGTCCACTTCTTTGTCATGCACCAGATATTTCCACAGTCCTCTTCCTCAAACAATTTTTGTGGGTTTGACTTCAATGCCATATTCGAGGATCTTGGTGATCCAATTAACTATTTTTTCTGTGATTTCTCCCTCCATGATGTATTCACGCACACTGGAATACATGACATAAACTATCACCTTATAGTTGGAGATTAGATGGCAAAACTTCTTAAGTCCCTTTACTATCGCAAATGCTTTCCTTTTGACGAAATTATAATTCGTCTCATATTCCTTTAGGGCTGGGGAGTAGAATGCCACTGGATGTTCTCCCTTTCCTTCATTGTCCTTTTGAGTTAAGACAATAGCTATACTCAACTTGCTACTAAATACATACATTATGAAGTCCTTAGATAAGTCTCGTTTAACCAGTAGAAGAGCTAAGGAAATAGCATTCTTAACTTTCTCAAAGGCTTCTTTGTCTTCCTTTGTCCACTTAAATGCTTGATATTTCTTTAACATCAGGGTGATTGGCTTGATTATTCATATGAAGTCAGAAATAAGTTTTCCAACAAAATTTACCTTCCCCAGGAAAGACTAGACACCTTTCTTGTTAACCAGAAGGGGAAGCTCCTTGATGGGTTTCACCCACTCAAGATCAATTAAAACTCCTTATTTGGAAACCATGTGTCCCAATAGTTTTCCTTTTGGCACTCCGAATACATTTTTTTGGATTCAGGGAAACCTCAAACTCCTGGCATTTTTGAAAACCCATTTGTAAGTGATCAAAATGATCATGTCCTTAGATTTAGAGAACATAGTAAGATCATCCAAATAGATTAGGATAATCTTATTGATTAATTCACTTAAAGTGATATCCATTGCCCATTGGAAGGTTTCCCTTGCATGGGATAGGCCAAAAGGAATTTTAGCATACATGAATGTCCCCCACTTTATAGTGAATGTAGTTTTGTGTTGATCCTCCTCTTTAACCTGGATCTGATTATAACCTAAGAAGCCATCTAGTAGGGAAAAAATTCTTGATCTTGCCACTGTTTTTAGGATTGACTCCATAAAAGGTAGTAGATAATGATCCTTTAGGGATGCTCTGTTTAAGTCTCAGAAGTCCACACACAAGCGAATATCTCCATTCTTCTTTCAAGCTGGGACCAAGTTTGATAACCATGTGCTATGCTTGATTGAAAAGACAATTTGCGACTGGATTAGCTTTGTTAGCTCCGTTTCGATTAGCACTTCAATCTTTGGGTTCACTAGTCTCTTCTTTTGTTGGACTAGCTTTGCACCTTCCGCTAGCTTGATTGTGTGCTGGATGATGTCAGGATCATATCCCTTCAAATCATCATAGGACCAGGCCACTACTCCATACTTCTCACAAAAATTGATGAGCCTTTCTTTATTATGATGTGGGGCATCCTTCTCGACTTTGAGTTTTCTTCCATTTGCAACCTGAAGATCTATGTAGTCACTTTTTTCTGCCACAAACTTCTTGTTGTCATTTCTTGTATCGTCACAATCAAAAAGGTTTTTGAGAGTGACCAATCCCCTTGGAAGCTGTTAGATTTGAGTTGAATTATTTGTCCCTCATAGGCCTCAACCACCTTTGGTTGGAGCTAATCAGAAAATTCTCCCAACTGCTGGATGAACAAGGCAATTTGTTCATCACTTTCAAACACTTGCTAGCTTTGATCGTTATTGGGAATCACCAGTTGAACTATTACTCATAAAGAGTGCTTATTGTGAATGAGGTTGAAGGTAGGATCAAACTGGGATCTGACTATTGCCATGTGATCCACGTTGCTATTTTGTTCTCAGGGAATGGTCTGGATGTTGAAGGATTCAAAACCTTCAACTAGGTCCCAAACCTAGTGCTGATAGGTTCTCATGTAGATATTCCTTGCTGCAAAAATTATCCAGACTTGGTTATCCACCAGTTTAGAATCTCTGAACACCATTGGTTGCTTGATGCCCCTCTAGTCCATAAGGCTTAAACCTTGTACTAGTCCTTCGTATTTAGCTTCATTGTTCGAGCAGGGAAACTAGAAGCAGGAAGACCTTAGTGTGTTTTCATTCTTTGGGGATATTAAACATATCCAAGCTCCTACACCATTCTTGCATCTTGCTCCATCAAAGTGCAATGTCCACAATTCAAAGGCTGGATAGCCTTCAAATCCTTTGGAAACCTTTGAGAGCACTTGATCTTCATTTTAGATGACATACATTCCTAGCTCGGTAGCATGGTAGTTTCCGAAAGGGTCACTGTCTATATGTTCACTCAAGAGAGCATCTTTTTGATCATTCTAGTCTCCGGTCACCTTTTCATCTTCTAGTAACTCAACACAATACATTTCATGCTTGGTGATAGAGGTATGCACAACTTCAAAATTGATCATGGCTTCATTGGCTACATGTTCTGAGTGTAAAGTTTTAAATTCTATCTTCATCTTCACACCATGCTTTGTTTTGAGGATCAAATGCGACCAATCCAGGGACAAATATCCAACCATTTTTGAAGTAAATTCTCAGGATAGGAAAATGCCAAACATGGGGGGAACATCTATGATCATAGTGTCTTGCAACACTATGATACTAGGGAAAGCAAATAGAGTCAAGGGGAGTTCCTTGATGACACCTACAGTTTCAACTCTATTTCCATCAAGCTACATCACTCCCCTTTCTAAGGGTTCATAGCCGAGTCCTAAAGCTTCAAATATTTGTTTGGGAATAACCGTGGTGCTAGCACTAGAATCAATCATGGCATCATGCAATAACTTCTCCCCTATAATGAGCATTAAGAAGAAGGGTTGAGGCTTTGACTTATCTCCTACTTCAGCAATGGCTTCCATTGTGCTATTTGTAAGAACTTTGGTGGAATAGGGTTGATCAATAGCCTTTACTTTGGGCAATTGCTCCATCAGCGTTGTGCTGAACTCTTCCTGGAGAGCTTTCTGTAGTAGCGTCTTCTACTCTAGGATAGCTAGGATGTCCCACAGGGAAACATTAGTAGAGGATTTCTTTAATTGTTCCACCACATTAAAAGGTGGCGGATTCAGAGGTTTCTACTCCTTTTCTATTGTTATAAAAATTTCCTTCTATGGCTGATATTGCAGCATTACTGCCGAGGTACTAGGCATCTGGTCAGAAGTACTTTTAGGTTGCGGACTAGCTAGTTGCAAAACAACTAATTCACCTATAAATCTCCTCTTTGAGCGAGTGTTGTAGTCAGATTGTACTTGTGGCATTTTAGATGGGAATATATCATTGGTAAACACTGCTTCTTCTTCCATCTATGAAAAGAGTGCGTGGTTAGGAGCGATATCTGCTTCTTGTTCTAGTGACATCCCTTGCATTTGCGCAGTGAGCACTGCATTGTCCATTTGCAAAGAGGTATACACATAGCTTTCAGGGGCTGACATTGTAGCTTGGATGTGCTGCTCCACCACCTTTTGTTGTAGGTTGCCGCGTGGGAAATTTTAGGGCATATGTGAATCGCCGCAAGGAAAGCACCAAGGGTTGGTGTCATCTGCTAAATTATTTTGACCCGCGGTCAACTCTCTACTTGAGCTTAAGTTAGCGCTCTATAGTGGAGTGGGTATCAGTACTATTTGATTTGTCTATGCCTGTGGATTTGTATGAGCGCCTCCTTGGAACTAGTTTTGTTGGTAAGAGTACCTTCCACCTTGATAATTTTGATAGGTAGGCTTCGAAGGTGTGACCTGGTTGCACTTGAGGGTAGTTATGTCATTTGCTATAGTCTGTAGCAATTCCTTGAGATCGATTATTTCATCCTTAGAAGAGCTGGATGTAGAGGCAACATTCTACAACACGCTCGGGTACATGTACATGGATTGGGGAGGAGCCAGTGTGCTAGTAGAAGGAATCTCCTGGGAAAGAACCGATATTTCAGGGAATATAAGAATGATGAGTTGAGGCGGCAACTTCCCAACATCTATCAAATTATTCTACACTTTAACAAAGATACTATATGTACTTGGTACTATGGTTTCGCCTAGAGACTAGATCATCATTGAGATGTTGGGATTGATGGCCTTCAGGTAGAAAATGAATGCTAGATCCAATGGCAGTCGTATATCAACTTGAATCCTCTGCCAACTCATATAGAACCGAGCATTGAAATCAACCATTGCTTCATGCGGGTCCCACTTTATGACCAAGAGCTGGTAATAGAGCAATGATTAGTCTCCTTCATTTGAAAATATCTTATAGAAGGCCTCGCCGAGCTCATCCTAGGTTTTGATAGAATTTTCTTATAGTGTGCGATACCAATTCAGTGCCTTACCCCTGAAAGAGGTAGCAAGCAATCTTAATGCCACATTTTGGGTTGTAACCCCATGTACCGGACAAACATTCGCAACATCTTGCAAATGTTCAAATGGTGTTCTTGAGCCATCTCTGGTAAATTTAGGTATAGCCTTTAAGGTGGAAACTAGAATAGGAGCCCAAATGTCAGGCGCTACTGGTGCAACAAGAGGGCTTCTAGCGTCTCATGCCACATAATTTCTGTTAGCAATAGGAAACATGGCTAGTGGAAATGGAAGAAGAAGCAAAACATTTACTAATTAGGTTGCAGGCTGTACTGTCCCTAATGGTGGTACTAAAAAATTAGGATTATTTGCTATTTGGGACTTGGTAACAGGCTGATGGCTCATACACCCTTATGAAAATTTGATTCATTTAAGTGCAGTCCCATCGAGCGTGCCAGAAAAAAAAGTTTTTGATGCCAAAAGTTGGCAAGGTAACATCCCTTTTATGGGAAACTCAATTTATGGTGGACCTATTGCATTAAACTAAGTGACCTCTAGATTTTAAAGAAGTTGGCTTCTTCTATAATTAGGGTTTGGAAAGGGAAAAGGAAAAAAAAATATAAAAATAAAATCTAACCTAAGGCGATGCGCCAAGACGTAGATAATAGGCACAATAAATCATAGATCTAGGGGCTTGATCAACAATTCGAGATGTCCCAAAAAGGAAGAAACTAAAGATTAAAGTATAAACAATTCATTCATTGACATAAAATAACTTTGCACACATATTTATTGACAAGAAGAATCACATGACATGATCCAAGACAACAAACTTGCATTCAATTTATAGAAGTTCTGCAAATGAACCATCCAAACAATAGAAACATAGTCTAAAGTTAATCAAATATCATAAGAGCAGAAATGTTGAATAATTGGCACAATCTACGAGTCTTTTTGCAATAATTAAAAAAAAAAATAACAAAGGTCTGGTGTCTTTTCTTAATCTATGTTCTTTTTGCAAAATCTTGGATCCCCTTATCCAAAACAAGGAGGAGTATATATAGCCACATGCTCCCACTGCCTTGGTGAGCAGTAACAAAAAGATCCAAGAATCCTTGGCAATGATGCAAAATCAAAGATTTCACCTGGTCATTACAATAAAAAAGATTCCAGCCAAAGCATTTGGTCGCTCCAATTTCAAATGCATCCTCTATAAATGATGGAAGTGGTCCAGGAAAGGTCGTGTAGACAAGCGTCATTTCCTTGTTAAAGTAGTTATGACACGCAGCAGGATGTTGCGGTCCTTGGCTCTCTCCATCCATCGTTTAAAAGAAACACCTACCGAATAGACATGTGGTGACATCATGCAACACATTCTAATCTTTTTCCCACACTGTTGAAAGCTTGCGCCAAGTAGACACATGTAACCTACTTCATCCTTGGTCCCGACTGTGGGGCCTGCTAAAAATAAGTGAAGATAAACCCACGTGGCATGCAGACAGAGCCTGAATCAAAAGTGAAGGGAAGCAGCTTTCAATTTTGTGCAGAGTGGACATGTGGTAGCGTAGCGGGGCTATTTTGAGATGCGAAGGGAAGAGATCCTTCGGGGAGCATAGAGTAGACACATGTTAGAGGCAGCGACGTTTATCAAAAAGGGCCGAATGACTTTTAATGCAATGTGTGGGCCAATACTTCAACAAAAGAAAGCCCAAAGGGAGCTGAATGAATACTTATTCACAGGAAAAACAATGTTGGGTTTTAGTTATTTGAATCTCCCTGTTTAAATGTAAAGGGTTGTCTCATGGTGGGTTACTTGCTTCTTAACACCCATGGTTTTGCAACATGGAATGTTACAAAATAGTATTAATGTCTTCCAAATCACACATTCCATTGTGTTTAAATTTCATTCGATTGGAAAAAAAGGTTCACAAAATAATTGTAAATGGGAAACACAGTGTTGGGTTTTAGCTATTTGAATCTCCCTATTTAAATGTAAAGGGTTGTCTCATGGTGGGTTGCTTGCTTCTTAAAACCCATAGTTTTGCAACATGGCATGTTACAAAACACTATAAATGTGTTCAAAATCACATATTCCACTGTTGTGTTTAAATTTTGCATGATTGAAAAAAAAGTGTAGAAAATAATTATAATTGGGAAAACACGATGTTGGCTTTCAGTTATTTGAATCTCCTTGTTTAAATGTAAAGGGTTGTCTCATGGTGGGTTGCTTGATTCTTAACACCTGTGGTTTTGCAACATGGAATGTTACAAGATAGTATGAATGTCTTACAAATCACACATTCCATTGTTGTGCTTAAATTTCAAACCATTGAAAAAAAAAGTGCACAAAATAATTGTAAATGGGAAACACACTGTTGGGTTTTAGTTATTTGAATCTCCCTATTTAAATGTAAAGGGTTGTCTCATGGTGGGTTGATTGATTCTTAACACCCACAATTTTGCAACATGGAATGTTACAAGACAGTATGTATGTTTTCGAAATCACACATTCCATTTTTGTGTTGAACTTTCGCATGATTGAAAAAATCAAGTGCAAAAAGTAATTGTGATTTGGAAAACATAGTGTTGCGTTTCAGTTATTTTAATCTCCTTGTTTCAATGTCAAGGGTCATGTCATGGGGGCTGCTTGCTTCTTAACACCTATGGTTTTTCAACATGGAATGTTACAAAACCATATGAATGTCTTTATAATCATGCATTGCATTGTTGTGTTGAACTTTCGCATGATTGAAAAAATCAAGTGCAAAAGATAATTGTAATTTGGAAAACATAGTGTTGGATTTCAGTTATTTAAATCTCCTTGTTTAAATGTCAAGGGTTGTCTCATGGTGGGTTGCTTGCTTCTTAACACCCATGGTTTTGTAACATGGAATGTTACAAGACAATATGAATGTCTTTGAAATCACACATTCCATTGTTGTGTTGAACTTTCGCATGATTGAAAAAATAAAGTGCAAATAATAATTGTGATTTGGAAAAAATAGTGTTGGGTTTCAGTTATTTGAATATCCTTCTTTAAATCTCAAGGGCCGTGTCATGGTGGGTTGCTTGCTTCTTAACACCTACGGTTTCGAAACATGGAATGTTGCAAAACTGTATGAATGTCTTTAAAATCATCTATTCCATTGTTGTGTTGAACTTTCACATGATTGAAAAAATCAAGTGCAAAAAATAATTGTAATTTGGAAAACATAGTGTTGGGTTTTAGTTATTTGAATCTCCTTGTTTAAATGTCAAGGGTTGTCTCATGGTGGGTTGCTTGCTTCTGAACACCGATGGATTTGCAACATGGAATGTTACAAAACAATATGAATGTCTTTAAAATCACACATTTCATTTCTTTGTTTAAATTTCGCATGATTGAAAAAAAAAAAGTGCATATAATAATTGCTATTGGGAAAACATAGTGTTGGGTTTCAATTATTTGAATCTCCCTGTTTAAATGTGAAGGGTTGTCTCATGGTGGGTTTCTTGCTTCTTAACACCCATGGTTTTGCAACATGAAATGTTACAAAATAGTATGAATGCCTTCAAAATCACACATTTTGTTGTGTTTAAATTTCACATGATTGAAAGAAAAGTGCACAAAATAATTTTAAATGGGAAAACAAAGTGTTGGGTGTCAGTTATTTGAATCTCCTTGTTTAAATGTAAATGGTTGTCTCATGGTTGGTTGCTTGCTTCTTAACACCCATGGTTTTGTGACATGGAATATTACAAGACAATATGAATGTCTTCAAAATCACACATTCCATTGTTGTGTTTAAATTTTTACATGATTGAAAAAAATGTGCACAAAATAATTATAATTCAGAAAACACAGTGTTGGGTTTCAGTTATTTGAATCTCCTTGTTGAAATGTCAAGGGTCATGTCATGGTTGGTTGGTTTCTTCTTAACACCTACGGTTTTGCAAGATGGAATGTTACAAAACCATATGAATGTCTTCAAAATCACACATTCCATTGTTGTGTTTAACTTTTGCATGATTGAAAAAATCAAGTGCAAAAAAGAAATGTGATTTGGAAAACACAGTGTTGGGTTTCAATTATTTCAATGTCCTTGTTTAAATGTGAAGGGTTGTCTCATGGTGGATTGCTTGCTTCTTAACACCTATGGTTTTGGAACATGGAATGTTACAAAATTGTATGAATGTATTCAAAATCACACATTCCATTGTTGTGTTTGAATTTCACATGATTGAAAGAAAAGTGAACAAAATAATTGTGAAATTTGGAAAACACAATGTTGGGTTGTAGTTATTTGAATCTCCTTGTTTAAATGTGAAGAGTTGTGTAATGGTGGATTGCTTGCTTCTTAACACCCATGGTTTTGCAACATGGAATGTTACAAAATAGTATGAATGTTGTCAAAATCATACATTCTATTGTTGTGTTTAAATTTTGCACGATTGAAAGAAAAGTGCACAAAATAATTATAATTTGGAAAACACAGTGTTGGGTTTCAGTTATTTGAATCTCCTTGTTTAAATGTAAATGGTTTCTCACATGGTGAGTTGCTTGCTTCTTAACACCTATGGTTTTGCAACATGGAGTCTTACAAAACAATATGAATGTCTTCAAAATCACACATTCTATTGTTGTGTTTAAATTTTTGCATAATTGAAAGAAAAGTGTACAAAATATTTGTAATTCAAAAAACACAGTGTTTGGTTTTAGTTATAAGTACATTTTATTTGTAGCTTTGGAGCAGCTACTTCCTTATCATCCCTTACGACAACAATTCCCATTTTTTGGATAGGGTTTTGAGTGTCTTCAATACCTGTTTGTAGCTTTGCAGCCACTCTTTGCTGAGATTTGAGAGTGTCTTTCTCATTAGAGAATGCAAAGGTTTTCTATTTGATAAGTTATTTACAAATCTTGTCTACCTTTTCACATATGGCTTTCATGTCTCCAACCAACTATTTCTCTTTTTTGGAATGAAAACCTTTTCTTGTTTACACAATATGAATGTAATGAAAGGGGAATCTTCAAAATATAAAACAAGTCACAACTAGACTAGAAATTGTGTTTGAACTTTCTCTAATTAATAAACTATAGGCATGTTGGAAAACACTGTGGGTTGTAGTTTCTATATGTTTGCTTGTTGTAAGTTGAAGGGTGGAATTTTTTGCTTCATGTTCTTTTCCTACTAATGTTTAATAGTTTTATGTTCATAGATGTTTGACTTCATTGGCTCATTTTTTTATCACCGGATGCAAAGATCGTGTTTTTTTCTTTTCACATTGTTGGCAGCCATAGAAGTAATTACATGTTATTATTCACGTTAGGCTTATAGGCTACATAAAAAAGTTACAGGTTGAACTTCCCATCCTTTTGTTCAACTTGCACTTTTTTAGTTCATGAATTTTCATATACACTTTTGTTGGTCATGTTAACTCACCCCAAATGGAAGGGTTGATATCACAACATGCCTACTCAAGTGAAATAGGTTTGTACACCCCATATACTATGACGTCTTATTCTTCTGTCACATGAGGTTGTGATTTTACATGTGGTCTTTATGTCTACTTCGAGGTTGCGATCTTTATGTTAGCATGGAGGTTCATCTACACGTTGTGTTTTCCAACCGCATTCACTTACATCATGGTTGATAGAAAATTTTATACCTTTATATACCTTTCCTCATACTCTCCATTATTGATTCATCTTTTTTTCAACAGATGCAACAAACATATTATCATTTTGGCATTGCTCGCAGCAATGGATGCAATTATTCTTTTTACATACAAGGTTGTCATCAAAGTTTTTTCTTTCCCTCTAATCCTTCCTCTCCTTTAACACTTACACATGCAACACAACCAACATATCTTCCCATGATAATACATATATTGTTGCTATTGTATAAGTAATTACATACTATGATGCATGTTACACTCCTATGCCACATACAAAGTTATAGGTTGAACCACTGATCATGTGGTTCAACCTTCACTTGTTTATTTCATTAATTTCTAGATGTGCTTTTTCTCCTCATGTTAAGTCATGTGAAATTGAAGGATGAATATCACAACATGCTTCCTCAAGTAAAAGAGGTTTGTACACCCCATATTCTCTGAAATCTTTGTTATATTTACATGTGGGGTTGTGGTCTTTATGTCAGCATGGAGGTTCATTTGCATGTGTTTTCCAACTTGCATTTACTTACATAATGGTTGATATAAAATTTTACACCTTTATACCTTTCCTAATTCTTTCTATTACCGATTCATCTTTTTTTCAACAGATGCAACAAACATGCTATCATTTTGGCATTGCTCACATCAATGGATGCACTTATTCTTTTTATGTACAAGGTTGTCATCAAAGGTTTTGCTTGCCGTCTAACCCTTCCTCTCCTTTAAAACTTACACACTTACACACTTACACAACCAATGTATCTTTCCATGTTAATACATATGTTGTTGCTATTGTACATAAGTAATTACATACTATGATGCATGTTACACTCGTACAACACATACAAAATTCTAGGTTGAAGCATTGATTATGTGGTTCAACCTTCACTTGTTTATTTTGTTAATTGCTAGATGTAATTTTTATCCTCATGTTAAGTCATGCAAAATGGAAGACTAAATAACACATCATGCCTCCTCAGGTAAAAGAGGTTTTGTACACCCCATATTCTTTAAATCTTTTTTATATTTACATGCGGGGTTGCGGTATTTATGTCAGTGTGGAGGCTCATCTACACACTATGTTTTCCAACCTGCATTCACTTTCATCATGGTTGATAGAAAATTTTGCAGCTTTATACTTTTCCTCATACTCTCCATTACTGATTCATTTTTTTCAACAATGCAACAAACATGTTATCATTTTGGTGTTGCTCGTAGCAATGAATGCACTTTTTTTTTTGCATACAAGGATGCCATCAAAGGTTTTTCTTATCATTTTTTGTTGTCATTTTCTATGTCCATGTGTACGTTGAGATGGACTGTCATATTTCTAGCCTGTGTTTGTGTTATATTTTATACGTAGCTTGATTCAATTTATCACCTTTAATTTTCCTCAGTTGAAGTCGATAACCTCCTATTGGTTTCACGTGGGTGACAACAATGCAAGTACATTTTATCTATGTTTAATGAATTATTTCTTTCTTTTTCTTTGACGCAATCCACACTAATTTTAAATATTTGTCCAATTCTGTCATTTCCTCGAATGGGGAGAGATTTGAAATGGAAGAAGCAAGATGAATTGCAGGTGCAAGATGTACAAAATGGAGGATCTCCTTTTATTCTTCTTATTTGGAATGGGATGCTATTTATGTCAACAAGGATAAGGTCCCTAACCTTGTTGCAACAATTCCTCTTATGAGACTTGATCATTTCATTCGCGGTGAAATATCCGTTGAAGGTTTCAAAACTAAATTTGTGTAGAAGAAAACAAGAGAACCTACCACCTCATGTCCCCTCAATGACAAAACTTATGGAAAAATATTTTTGTATCAGAGGTTTGTATCTTTCAACATTCATTTCTATGGTCGAATGATATTTTACTCTCTTGGTTCAACATGATGAGATGATTTATTTGTCATAGCTACTGGTGTCAATACGGTCCTCAAGACAATAGAGACAAACCTCCACAAGAGAAGAAACCACATAAGATGTTTATACAAATGTGAGGTTGTCAATACCACTTCATGGTAAAGGTTATGAATGGAGAACCCAATGTTTCCTATATTATATACAAAGAAATGTTCCACATTGATAAAAACGGTCAATTTTTCCATGGAATTCATGACACAAGTGGAGAAAAGAGTTCTCTATTTTCCACTAATCTATCTGCGGAGTGGAAAAGCTATATTGAAATCCTTTTTCTCATGGACGTCAGTATCAATGCAATAATGGATAAACACATTAGTGATCTTGTCTTATGTGGCATGATGTCTAAGAGAGATCAATTCCTTACAAGAAATGATGTAATGAATGCCTAGAGAAAGGTGAATTCTACTCGTGCACACATAAACACATAGTCGATTAAAAAAAAATCCTACTATGGAGTGGAGAAGAATTTGACAACTTCTACTTTCAACGGCCTGATGGGAACAATACACCTTTTGTTATCGAGGTTCGGACTCCATGGATGCTGGATAGGATGGTTAGCCACTCACACAATTCAGTCATATCAATGGATTCCACATTTGCAACTAACAAATATGGGGTGAGGCCTTACAAGCATTGACAAATAGTTCTTTGCATTTTCAATGATCTTGCTAACTATAAACTTGACAATGCTCATGTTGAGTTGTTCTATGTACAATATCCATTGTATACTCTCCTCATTTTTGATGAGAAATAGAGTAGTGTTCTGCTTGCGTGGGTAGTCTCCTCATGAAACAAGATTGAGGACATCTTTGCATGGCTATGCATATTGCATGACCGTGGAAGAAGAGCTAGACTCGACTAGAGAATCAATGCCTTTTTGACCGATGATGCGATTGTAGAAATCCAAGTAATATAGTATGTGCATGCCTTTCTTCATTTGTGTACCTTTCGTATTTGCTATTTATTTTCAATGCCACTATCTCATGTAGTTGAGCAGTAAACAATATTGTTTGTATTTTCTATTAGGGTTATCTTTCAATGTCGTGTGCTTCTATTCCTTTAGCATGTCAAAAGGGCTTGGCTAAAGAATGTATATAAGTACGCAGCCAAGGAAAGGGCAATGGACATCTTTCGTAGTCTTGGTGCGATCATGATGGAAATCGGTGACACCAAAGATAGCGTCACTTAGCTATTGAACTCTTTCTTTTAGGAGTTCAATGATCATCCCCAATTCTTAGATTACTTCAACAAGACCTAGTGCAAAGGAGAAGGTCGAATTGGTTAGTCAACAATTTTTGTCACCTTGTAGGATTCATACCATTCGAATTCTTTGATGTTACCTCTAATATATTGTGGTTTACTTGACTATTGGATTTTTTTTGTAGCCATGTGGGAAAAAAATTGTACACTATTCCGACATTCCAACTAGAATATGAATGCATGCATTGAGTCATACGATTACGCACTCAAAACTCGGTACTTGTGCATGATCATCTATCGTTGAGGAAAGTGCATTCAATGTGGTTGAAATTCTGTTTGTAAATCATGGGTAGACATTTCTAAACATGTTTCATACAGTGGCAGAGCATGGGAAGGTTTGGAATACAATATTCTATTAAACCCTCATTTATTAGAGCTTTTTTTGTGCATAAAGTAAGGGTTTAGTAGATCAATGTTTGCTTGAGAATTTCTATTCCTAAAAGTAGATGATTCCTAAGTTTTGAGACTTGTTAAAGGACTGTTTGAAGTCTTTAGGTGTTTTTATGATGATTTAAGACATACTCCTTTGTAAATTAGGTCTAATTGAGTGCATTTCCAGTAGTACAGTCATGTTTTCAAGCATTTTTTTCAAAACAATAGCATCTGAATTAGTGATATGTTAAAATTGGTACAAATTGGTTTTTGGAACAAAAAATAGCTTATTGGGTTTCAATGTAGTTTCGATGGAATGCTCGCTTTTGCCAAGTTGCAATGCTACTAGGGTTTTGAGTCTTCGATGCATGAAATTATGAATATGGTAAAATAAAGTTGGGAGGTAGAATATTTGGATTGTTACTATCATAGTAAGCTTTCTTAAACCTATTTCAAGGCTTCGTAATGGTTTCCAAGTAAGAATTAATGATTGGTAAGTTTGTTGGTTTATCTTCTTAATTATTGTTTGGGTCTGCAGACCTATTTGCTTAACTTTACACACTAATAACTTACTCAATTACCCAACTCTTCACACTTTGAAACACTCATTATGCCCAAATAAAACATACTACAAAACTTCAACAAGTTCTTTTGGAACAAACACTTCAAACAAGCTCTTTTGTGTTGTCTTGAACCCCAAAATAGGCCTATTTTACAAAGAGACTCATATTTTAACTATTCCCAAACCTGAAATTTTGATGGGACAGCATTAACTAGTGACTGAAACTAGAAAATCCACAATTAATTTTGGAAGATACACTTCCCAAGACACTATTTCACTAAACCCTCATTTTGAGCCATTTTTCATGAGGTTTTTATGGAAGTCAATGTTCCCAAGCTTCCCACTCTCTAAAAAATCTTCAAACATGACTAATTAAGCCTGACAAAACTTAATATTACCTTAAACTTTTTTTCCACCAAGTTTGAAACACATTCATTTACTAAAACCACCATATTTCACCTAAAACCACTCATTCTTGCCATGATGGCAACACACAAAATCACCTCCAGCACCTTCCAAGCTCTTGAAAACTCACATAACACATTTGGAAATGTCATTAGATCATGGTGAGTAGACCTAAAAGAGTGTTGTTTGAATGTTTGGTTGTGAGGATTTAAGTTTGTTGAGACTGAAACCAAAAGTTGCCTTATGAAAGATGTGCAATGCAATGGATGTAATCAACAATGTGATCTCTATGGCTCGGAGAATGATTCTAATAGGTTAGGTTTTTTTTCTAGGATGATGGTTTTCTGAAGGGAGAAAGGAATTAAGTGGTTTGAGTTGCTATCCCTGTAGATTGTGAGTGGAAAAGAGCATGAAAAGTGAGGTTTAAGGTTAGGGTTTCATCAAAAAGGTGAGAGAAGTGATATCCCTTATTCTTTTAAGCATGTATAGGCCTAAATAAAGGTGTTTGAGTTGGTTTGAAGGTTTGAGAAAGAGTGGAATATAGTTTTCCAAGTTACCCTCATGTCAATGGCTTGAAACAAGGGTTTCATGAATAAACAGTTAGGAAAGACAGTCTCTGCAAATCAAGGGTGGATTTCATGGTTTTGAGGGTTGGTGAGAGCTTCCCCATTGGTTTCTTGGGCTGGTTGTATGATTAGAGTGGTGTATCTTTTTAAATTTTGCCTAATTGGCCTTGTGGACAACATTATTTCTTGTTATTGTGCAAGTTGTTCCAAAAGAGTCGTATGTGGGTTTGAAGTATGTTGAGGGAGACTGAAATGGGTCTCTACAATGATGATTATTTCCAAGGGTTGCTAGGAGTTTGAGATAATTAAGTTGACAAATTTGAGTCTGTTGACCTACAATGAAAAGCATTCTTTTCTTACAACCTGCATAAAATAAGATGTGAGTCACAACCCAGTTTGTTTTCCATCCTGTAACTGTGATGTGCATTTTGTGTTCCTAAGATATGAATAGATATTGATATGGAGTGTTTTTCTAAAGCTAAGGGTTGTCATAAAACAAGAAGGTGAACTTCAAAACATTATTCTGTTACAGTCTGCTTAAAATAAGAAGTGAGTCACAACCCAGTGTGTTTTCCATCATGCAACTGTTATGTGCATTTTCTGTTTGGAACATATAAAGACATATTGAAATGGAGTTTTTGGTGAAAGTAAGGGTTGCCACAAAACAAGAAGGTGAACTTGAAAACATTGTTTTGTTATAGTCTACATAAAATAACAAGTGAGTCACAACCCACTATGTTTTCCACCATGAAATTGTTATGTCCATTTTGTGTTCGTAACATATGAACAAATATTGAAATGGAGTATTTTTCTAAAAGTAACGGCTGTCATAAAACAAGAAGGTGAACTTCAAAACATTGTTCTATTATAGTCTGTATAAAATTAGAAGTGACTCACAACCTAGCGTATTTTCCACCATGAAACTGTTATGTGCATTTTCTGTTTGAAACATATGAACATGTATTGAAATGGAATGTTTGGTGAAAGTAAGGGTAGCCATAAAAGAAGGAGAACTTGAAAACATTTTTTTGTTACGGTTTGGATAAAATAGGAAGTGAGTCATAACCCACTGTATTTTCTATCATGCACCTATTATGTGTATTTTCTATTGTAAACATATGAACAGATAGTGAAATGGAATGTTTGGTGAAAGTAAGGGTTGTCATGTATCAACATCTTGTTTTTAGTTATGCAATGGGAAGTAATGCTTTGAGTTAGAAAGATACATAAGTGCAATGAATATAATCAGCGATATGAAAATAAACTACAAAAATATATTTTCTACAATTCATTAGTTCAACTCATCTGATTGCAACAAATAGAATGCTCACATTATTTGCCATGTTGGAAAAGATATTTTCCATACACAGTTAATTCATTATGAAGTTTTGTTTTGCTTTGAATTTTTTTAGCAACTTTTTCATGTGTTTCTAATTAGATAATGTTGTTGTATGTGCTAAAATTTTCGTTGTTTTTCCTTTCAAGGATTGTTCTTCCTGCTGTTCAACTCGGGTGTTGCCATATGCCGATTAGATATACTACACATGTTGCCTTGTTAAGTTCCAAACAATAGGTACAATCTCTTCAGTGGTAACATTATCTATATCTTCCACTTTGCTTGCTTCTTTTTCATTGATTCCATTGCATTGACAATGTCTTTCTAATTAGAGAATGTAGGTGTACCTTTTGAAAAAGTTGTCTTTCATTTTAGGAATTTTTGTACCTGTTGCTGTAGTTCTATAGAAGATTTCCCACAGTTCATGAGCATGGATGGCTAGTTGGTTGACCAACTACCACCCATATCTTCCATGCAATATTCTTGCTCGAATTGAGGAATTCAGCCTCCTGTAGAGGTTGTGGGAAAATATGTTAAGGAGAATTAATAGAAAAGGGCCAAACCACATAGATTTGCACTATGATAATTATGCTCACTTCTTCAACAGTGTATTTGGTGTATGAGCACATATGGGCATCGATGTTCAATATTACAATCTACAAATAGAGATTGTAAATTTATGTGATTTGATACCTTTACCTAGTTGGATGCATCGAGAAGGTGTGCATTAGACCAACAATTATCATACAAAAGCACAATCTTATGGACTAGCTGAGCATAAGGTTTATGAGATTCCTCAAGGGGGAATCTCTAATTAGTAATCACATAGGTCATGTGGAGGAATGGTTGTTGGTCATGTTCAAATTCAACCACATTATCAAGTTTGAGATCCACTGTGTCAGGCCCTCATTCAGGCTGCTACATGCGAATTGCAGGGTGCCAATGTTGTATGCAGTCAATTCCACCTTAACAATCAGAGTGTGGAAAATCCTTCCAGATGCTGAGAACACAAAGAATATACCTGTTCGTAAATGGTTGACTTAGTTCTTAGCGTTAGCAGTATTAAATGTGGATTGTAATTTTCCTTAGATTCTATAATATTGACTTGAAATGTTTTTACATTTCACTGTGTGATGCGAATTGTTATAAAATTTGAAGGTGAACTTGAATACACTCTTTTTTTATAGTCTACATAAGATACACTATTATCTTTCAAGAAGAATTGAGAAGCAAGGGACAACCCTCTATGTATTCCATTTTGCAACATTTCTTTTGCATCTTCTCTTCGAAACATATAAGGATATTGAAATGGAATGTTTTCTGCAAGTAATGGGTTGTTATAAAATATGAAGGTGAAATTTAATACACTATTTTTTATAGTATGTATAATAGAAACTGTTCTCTTAGAACAAGATTTCAGAGGTGAGGGACAACCTTATGTGTTTTCCATTCTGCAATTTTTTTGTGTGCATAGTGTGTTCCAAACGTATAAGGAAATTGAAATGGAATGTTTATTGCAAGTAAGGGTTGTAATAAAATATGAAGGTGAACTTAAATATACTTTTTTATTACACTCTGCATAATAGAAAGTGTTGTATTTGATGTAATAGTGAAAAAATCAGTGACATACTCTATTTTTCAGTTATTTTCCTACATTTTTTGTGTTTGAGGCCATTGTACGGCCATATTGTGGGGATAAATTGTCTCCTCCTCCATTGTACATGATATCCATGTGAGTATACTTTATGATTCATTTGGTTTCATATAAATCCATTTACAATTCTCAAAGATATTGAAGTTTTTCTCCAGGCGGCTAAAACCCTGAGTCAGGGTAAACAATGTATAATAAAAATTGTGCTTGTCAAATTTTCACCATTTGAATCTCCTAAAAATTGGTGAGAGGAATATTTGATGAGTATTCTAAATGATGTGAAGGTTGAACAGTGTGGTAAGGTGGTTTTGGGAAGTTATCATGAAACCCAAGGTTTGGAAAATGTTTAAAATATGTAAATGACTATGTACATTGGTGACTTGATGAGTTTTGTTTGTGGAATATGAGTCATTGTGTAATTTTGTTTTGAAAAGGTTTGTGGGAATACATGACTCCATTCCAAGATAGGGATTGGTGAATTTATGAGTTTTTGGATACCATTTATTGACTATCCTATCAAGACAGAGTTATCCAAAGGTCTAGATTGAACAGTATTTGGAGTGCTTGGAAGTTCCTTCCTTTAAAGGCTAAAAATACATTGAAGAGTCATTCACACAAAGTATTTTACATGCCATGGAACTAAGTTAAGAGTGTAAGAGAGTTTTTTTTCATTGGTTTTAAAGTGTTTTGAGGAATCTACAAGAGGTTTTTGGGCCTGGTTCTTAGTTTGGGTATTTTGAAACAAGGGTTTTGTGAAGGAAAGTTGCCTGGAAGTTGGAGTTTTTTAGTTTAGTGATCTGAGTTGTTTGCAAGAGCATAGCGAGTTGAGTTCTTTGAACCCTACATTGTCATCAAACATTTCCTGCAATCAAGGGTAGTTATAAAAATATGAAGGTGAACTGAACAATACATTGTGTTCTTACAGTGTGCATAACAATAACTGTTGTCTTTCAACAAGATTTGAAAAGTGAGGAACAATCCTGTGTGTTTTCCATCTTGTAACTTTTTTTTTGTCCATCTTGTGTTCCAAATGTATAATGATATTGAAATGGAATGTTTGCTGAAAGTAAGGGTTGTTATAAAATATGAAGGTGAACTTCAATAGACTGTGTTCTTATAGTCTGTGCATAATAGGAAGTGTTGTCTTTGAAGAAGAATTGAGAAGTGAGGGACAACCCTATGTGTTTTCCATCCTACAATTTTTTTTTGTGTGGAACTTTTGCTGCAAGCAAGGGAAATTATAGAATATGAAGGTGAACTTCAATACATTATCTTCGTACGGTGTGCATAACACTAACTGTTGTCTTTGAACAAGATTTGAAAAGTGTGGGACAACCTTGTGTGTTTTCCATCCGACAATTTTTTTTGTGCAACTTGTGTTCCAAATGTATAAGGATATTGAAAGGGAATGTTTGTTGCAACTAAGGGTTGTTATTAAATATGAAGGTGAACTTAAATACACTGTGTTCTTATAGTTTGCATAACAGAAAGTGTTGTCTTTGAAGAAGAATTGAGAAGTGAGGGACACTCTCTGTGTTTTCCATCTTGCAAATTTTTTTTTGCATGGAACTTTTGTTGCAAGCAAGGGAAGTTATAAAATATGAAGGTGAACTTTAATACATTGTCTTCTTATGGTGTGCATAACACTAATTGTTGTCTTTGAAATAGATTTGAAAAGTGTGGGACAACCAAGTGTGTTTTCCATCCTACAACTGTTATGTAAAATTTGTGTTCAAAACATATGAACAGATATTGAAATAGAGTGTTCTTCTGAAAGTAAGGGGTGTCATAAAACAATAACGTGAATTTCAAAAAAATCATTTCTTATAGCCTACATAAAATAAGAAGTGAGCCGCAACCCACTATTTTTTCCATGATGCAACTGCTATGTAAATTTTGTGTTGGAAAAATATGAGTAGATATTGAACAAGAGTGTTTTGCTGAAACTAAGGGTTGTCAACAAACAAGAAGGTCAACTTCAAAACATTCCTTTCTTACAGCCTACATAAAATAAGAAGTGAGCCACAATCCACAGTGTTTTCCATGATGCAACTGTTATGTAAATTTTGTGTTGGAAACATATGAGCAAATATTGAACAAGAGTTTTTTGGTCAAAGGGTTGTCAACAAACAAGAAGGTGAACTTCAAAACATTCATTTCTTACAACCTACATAAAATAAGAAGTGAGCCACAACCCACTGTATTTTCCATGATGCAACTGTTATGCAAATTATGTGTTGGAAACAAAAGAGTAGATATTGAAGAAGAGTGTTTTACTAAAAGTAAGGGTTGTCAAAAATCAAGAAGGTGAACTTAAAACCAATATTTTGTTATAGTTTGCATCAAATAAGAAGTGAGTCACAACCCATTGTGTTTTCCATCATGCAACTGATATGTGCATTTTGTGTTCCAAACATATGAATAGATATTGAAATGGAATGTTTGGTGAAAGCAAGGGTTGTCATAAAAAAAGAAGGTGAACTTCAAAACATTGTTTTGTTAAAGTCTGCATAAAAGAAAGTGGTCATTCAAGAAGAATTGAGAAGGGAGTCACAACCCAGTGTGTTTCCATCATGCAACTATTATGTGCATTTTTTGTTGGAAATGTATGAACAAATATTGAAATGAAATATTTGCTGAAAGTAAGGGTTGTTAAAAATTATGAAGGTCAAATTCAATACATTGTTTTCTTAGAGTGTGGATAGTAAAAAGTGCTAGTTGCATGTGCTTACATTTGTAAGTAAGTTTGAAATAAATAATAAGACTTGAGGTGGAATTTCCTACCATTATTTGATGGCATTTGGCATTGTCTATAATGAAATTTTACATGGCAATAAAAAGTGTCATGAAATCTGCAAGAACATAGTCTTATATTTTATTTAATTAAGAGCAGTAAACACTTTGGACCTGGATCTATGAACCAGCGAGGTCACAAATGGGGGACCTAATCCACAATATAAATTGTCAAAAAGTACACCCCAAAGGGATTGGATCCTTGATGGCATGATTAACAATACAACTTAACAATCACACAATGGCACTCTTGGTAGAAGAAAGTAGTCTTGAAACATACCAAAGTACTATAATTCCACACAATAATTGATAAAAAATTAGAGGATCACAGATAATGTAATTCCACACCATAATTGTTCAATAATTACATGATCAAAGATAATGTAATTCCACACCATAATTGTTCAATAATTACATGATCAAAGATATTGAAATGTGCTTACATTTGTAAGTAAGATGACATACATAAGTAAGTTTTCGTAAAAAAGTAACCAACATAGGACAGTGCGTTTTCCAACACTGCAAGCAATGCAAGCATTTTATTTGTTCCCATCACATGGAAAAGGGAAATGCCATTTTTACTCAACCAACTAGTTCTCAAAATTGAAAGTGGACTTGATTACATTTTTGGAGCATATAAAATATAAAACATTTCATGAAATATGAAAGTGGACTTAAATGCATTTATGGAGCATCATAAATAATTACTAAATCATAAGGAAATAACTAATAGGGGACAATGTGTTTTCCAAAACTACAATCAATGCAAGCACTTTATGTGTTCCAATCACATGGAAAAAGGAAATATGCCATTTCCACTCTACCTAATAGTCGTTCTAAAAATTGAAAGTGGACTTCATTTATTTTTGGGAGTGTACAAAATAAAGACTTTTGCAGAAGCAAATAACTGACAGGGGACATTGTGTTTTCCAACACTACAACCAATACAAGCACTGTATTTGTTACAATGACATGAAAAAGCGAAATCTACCATCTGCACTCTACCAAATCATTGTTGTAAAAATTCAAAGTGGAATTCACTTCATTTTTGGAGCGTGAGAAATAAAAACTTTTGGTAAGGAAATTAGTCAGAGGGGACAGTGTGTTTTCCAACACTGCAAGGAATGCAAGCATTTTATTTGTTCCGATCACATGGAAAAGGGAAATCTGACATCGCCATCCTAGCAAAGACTTTCTCTAAAAATTCAAAGTGGAATTCATTTCATTATTGGTTGTAACGAAAGAAATACTTATCATAACAAAATAACTGACAGGGGACAATGTGTTTTCCAAGACTGCAAACACTACTAGCATTTTATTTGTTCCAATCATATAGACAAAAGAAATATACCATAAACAATCAACAAAATTGTTGTTCTAAAAATTGAAAGTGGAATTCATTACATTCTTGATCATAACGAAACAATTACAGGGCTATGAAAAGTCTGATATGAAATGGATAACAATTATGTGTTCCAATGACATGAAATTAGTATATATGTTTAGCATAATTATTCAATAATCAAATAATGAAACCCACAATGAAAAATCAGTATTCAGAGCTTGTCTCATCAATTCCTATGCTGCCTATTCTTTGCAATCAAGTTCATGCTTGCATAATAAATGACACATTTCTTAGGGTCCTTGTGTATTTTGGGAGGGGTGATTCCAATTCCACAAACCCTTGCAGATGATGAACGTGAAACTACAGATTTCTTTATAGGCCATGCTTTTTCCTTGGTAGGTTTAACACCTTCACCCTATAGCATTTGACAATTAATCAGAATTAACGTATGCATGGAAACAATATACGTAGTATGATATACATACATCAACATATAGTTTGTGTACCTCTAGAACATAACACTTCATTTTAGAGGGATTCCATATGACGAATCCGCCCACACACTCTTCGACGGTCTTTGCGCGAGGACATGGAAAAGGCACTAAGCGTTCACCAACAATGGCCTCAACAATGCTAACTCACACAATTTTTTGTGTGCTTAAAGTAGTGGGTGTGAGAATTTTTGTTGACAACATGTACAATGCCTTTGGCAACCCATTTATGCTACCTCCAAAGGTTGACGTGATCACCGAACTTAAAAGTGATGCCCTTGAACTCTAACATGTATTCATCCACCAGATTTGGTTGCAATGCAAATTTTATTGACATGAAGCATAATTGAAGGCACATTAAAAGATTCATAAAGAAATAAGAACAAAAGCATGGAAGTGTGTTGGGTCTGATATCGATATAGATGGCATGCCACAACTCTCTCAATCCCCATGTCCATCTTTATTGCCATCTTCCCCTTATAGGCCAATGCTCTCCTCGTCCCTGTGTCCATCTTTATTATCCTCTCCAACTTGCAAGCTAGTGCTCTCCCCATCCCCATGTCCATCTTTATTACCCTCTCCCACTTGGAAGTCAATGCTCTCCTCATCCCCGTGTCCATCTTTATTACCCTCTCCCAGTTGCAAGGTAGTGCTCTCCCCGCCCTCGTGTCCATCTTTATTACCCTCTCCCACTTGCAAGCTAGTGCTTTCCTCGTCCCCATGTTTGTCTTTGTTGTCAACTCCCCCTTGCAGGCCAATGCTCTCCTCCTCCCCATGTCCATCTTTATCACCCTCTCCCACTTGCAAGCCAGTGCTCTCCCTGTCCCCATGTCCATCTTTGTTACCCAACTCCACATGCAAGCAAGTGTTCTCCCCATCCTGATGTCCATCTATATTACCCTATTCGCTTGGAGGCTAGTTCTCTCCCCATCCCCATGTCCATATTTATTTCCATACCCCACTTGTAGGCCAGTGCTCTCCCCATCCGCATGTCCATCTCTATTAGCTTCTCCCATTTCAATCACAACAACATGGCCAATTAGGTCTAGGCCATGACTCTATTGTTCATCCTTGCCCTGTAATAGAAAGAATTCAAAGGTCATTTCAAATTTAGCTACATGAAACCAATTCATTGAAATAATCAAAACAAACATTAAATAAAAGAATTGGAATTCACTATTTCTTCTAGTTCCTCCATGTCAAGGCACCTTGACACTTTTGACTGTATACACTCCTTCTCAACATTGTTAGACAACAGGTTGGGAGGAACAATATCATCTTGTTCTTCCATGGCCTTCGCTTTGTCTTCCCTTGAAGTTTGTTGGAGGGTAGGACTCTATTGTTCATTGTTTCCCTGAAATAGCAGTAATTGAAATGCCACATCAAATTCAAATGCATGCAATGAATTCATTAAAATAATCAAAACAAACATTAAATAGAAGATTTAAAAATCACTATTTCCTCTCGTTTCTTCTTGTGAGGGTGTGAGGAATCTTTAGACCATATACGCTCCTTCTTCCTCTCAACATTATTAGATGGTGGGTTGGGAGGCACAACATCATCTTCTTCTTCCATGTCCTCCGATTTGTCTTCCAAATCAATAGTATCCTATTGGAGGGTAGGACTAAGTTGTTCATTGTTTCCCTATAATAGCAGGAATTGAAATGTCACATCAAATTCAGATGCAAACTATGAATCCATTGAAATAGTCAAAACAAACATTAAATATAATATTTCAAAATTACCGTTTCTTCTTGTTTCTTCTTGTGAGGGTGTGAGGAATCTTTAGACTGCATACACTGCTTCTTCTTCCTCTCAACATTGTTAAACAACGGGTTGGGAGGAACAACAACATCTTCTTCTTCCATGTCCTCCACTTCATCTTCCAAATCAATAGTATCTTGTTGGAGGGCAGGACTCCATTGTTCATCATTGCCCTATAATAGCATGAATTGAAATGTCACATGAAATTTAGATGCATGCTATAAATTCATTGAAATAATAAAAAAAACATTAAATATAAGATTTCAAAATCATTGTTTCTTCTCGTTTCTTCTTGTGAGGGTATGAGGAATCTTTAGACCATATGTACGATCCTTCTTCTTCTTCTTCTTCTTCTTCTTCTATATGTTATACAATGGGTTGGGAGGAACACCGTCATCTTTGATCTTCCATGATGTGCACCTCATCTTCCCAATCAATAGTATCTTCTTCGAGGGAATGACTCCATTGTTCATTGTTGCCCTGTAATAGTAGGATTTGAAATGTCACATCACATTTAGATGCAAGCAACCAATTCATTAAAATAATCAAAACAAACATTAAATAGAATATTTGGAAATCATCGTTTGTTCTCGCTTATTTTTGTGAGGGAAAAAGGAAACTTTAAATTGTATACGCTCCTTCTTCTTCTTCTTCTTCTTATTTTGAATGTTATATGATAGGTTGGGAGGAACTGTTGGAAATAGGATTCCATTTAATTGCAAATCCTAAACATTAATTATTTCATGTATCTCCTAGATTCTTGGAATGTGTTCAACAACACTAAGATTAGGATAAGATTAATGATTTGGATGAAATAAATCATGAAATTGACATTTGTAGTTATTCCTAAATAATAGGAGCATGTGGGTGCACACATGGTAAGGTGAAACTCGCCTTGTGTTTAGTTAACTATACAGAGTAACAGTTAACACTTCTGAATACATGTAAAGATCCTAGGGGTTAGGATTTGATGTTTGCATGTTTGAAGTCAGTTCAGTTCAGTTATGGTTCAGTTATCTTCAATTGCATGCATGTTGGTTATTTTGAGTTGCATGTAGTTAGCTTCAGTTAACTTGGAATGCATGGCTAATAACTTCAGTTGTATGATAGATAATAGGGACTACCTCTAGTTAATAGGGGATGACCATTCTTGCATGAATGGTGTTGAGTAAATGTTTTAGTTAGCTATAAATCACTTGGAGCCAACTTGGGTGCCCAAGGTGCTTTATTGGGTTTACCTCTCATGCATGATAAGATATTTCTGAAGGCTCAGTTAAGTAGGATTACTTAAGGGCTCCAACTTTGAGGAAGATCTTTGGAATTATCACCAAAGTGAAGGATAAGTTGTAGCTTCAGTTTGGGACACCCAAATGCATGAAGCACATGTTGTAAGCTTTAGTCTTCACTGAATAACTCAACTTGAAGGAATATGGCGTACCTTTCAAAGGCTTGAGCTTATGCATTGTAATTATCACCATTTGGAGATTACAAGGTTGCATATTGTCTATTTATATCAAGCAAGTTGAATAGAGTTGTGAGAGTTTTTTATTGCAGGTTGTGAAGAAGATTGGTGAAGACAGAAGAAGCATTCTCAAGAAAGAATTGGACCTATTGTAATTCAAAGATTGAATAATAGAATAATTCTTGGTGGAGTTTTTTCCCGAAAGGGTTTCTCCACGGTATATCTTGTGTGATCTTTCTAATATCCTGTCTAGTTCTTCTATCAACTTCTCTCTACATTCTACAATAGTAAAATGGATTAATCAAGATAATCACCCACAAAGAATATATGTAACAAAGAAAAGACTTACTTAAATCAGCAATATTAAAGTTTTACAGAGTATTAAGCTAAGAAAACACCTCATTTTTCAACAAGAACAACATTATCTCTTTCAGCCATGGCCTCCACTTCGTCTTCCAACTCAAGAGTATCCTCTTAGAGGGCAGGACTCCGCTGTTCATCGTTGCCCTGTAATAGCAAGAATTGAAACATCACATTGAATTTAGATGCATGCAACAAATTCATTGAAATAATAAAAAAAACATGAAATAAAAGATATTGAAATTGCTGTTTGTACTTGTTTCTTCTTGTGATGGCGTGAGAAAATTTTAAATCATACATGCTTCTTCTTCTTCTCAATGTTAGACAGGGGGTTGGTAGAAAAAAAATCATCTTGTGCTTTCATGGGCAATGCTTCATCTTCCAATAAAACAAAAACATACTTGAGGGTAGTAGTTCATTGTTCATCATTGTTGTGTAATAGGAGGAATTGAAACATTGCATCAAAATTAGATGCATGCAACCAATTCATTCAAATAATCAAAACAAACATTAGATTAAACAAAATATTTTGAGATCACTGTTTGTTGTCGTTTCTTCTTCAAAGGGTGCCTTGAAACTTTTAACCGTGTATGATGCTTCTTCTGAATGTTAGACATAGGGTTGGGAGGAATAGCATCATCTTCGCCTTTCATGGGCACAACTTCCTCTAGCGAATGAACACTACTCTATTGGGGGGAATAAACTGCTTCTCGACCATCACCCTATCATGTCATGTAAGTTAATGTTAAGTTCAAACCTTGTATGCATCAAAACAAAAAATATGAAGCAAGGAAAATTCAGATTTAATAGTTCAGTTCGACATTACCATTCCTTCCCTTCTCTTTCTCTCCTACAGTTGTAATATTTTTTTCCTTCTCTGCTCCTTCCTCTTGTCACTGTTGTATAACACCATTTTCTTCTTCACCTTGTCCATTCCTTGTTGGGGAAGTTGAAGGAAGCTATGTTTCCCATACTTTTGATAGAAATGTCTAATAACACACTTCTGCTGTAGATGTTGTCGTAGATTCATTTGGTACTCCGTATTTTCCACCTTCTTTAGAAGGTACTCTTTCAATTTATCAGGGGTAGGAGTGGGTTGTTTTGGTCCCCCCCAACACAGTTTAGCCACGCTTTGGTGGCTCAAGAATAAGAAGGTGGTGATGTTGAAACCTATGCATGTTGAACACTCTCCAATCATAATAATTTCTTGTACATTCTTCTACAATACAATAATATACATATCTACCATTCACTACTTCTCTTTTGTATTCAACAACAACCTACACAACAAATTGTGAAAAGAAAATTGCTTAATATATTTGATATTCAAACAATTTGAATGCACAACATATACACATAGCCAAATGATGCAATAATTCAATTATTATATCTACCTTCCAGTCCACCACATCACCCCATGCTTCATTGGGTCCCTCTACATCCTTAGGGTCTCCCTTTGCATGCTTTTCCTTATGGTCGTGGACTATGGAAAGAGTGTGATGGTCTCCCTAATTATTTTCCTAAATCAAAGGAATGATATACTGTCAAAATTAGCATATTATTAGTAGACATGATATTTTCTAACTGAAATTGTAAAGCATTCTGATTGACACATAGAAAGGAAAGGGCAATTGGAATTTTGCAATCAATTACCAAACACATCACTACCTTAGGGTTCATCATTTTCCTAAAACAAGGGAACTTCCTTCGTACCACAGTTGCTACCTCCTGATTAAAACATTCCCACTTTCTATTCAACATCATAACCACTTATGAGAGATTAAAATTATAGATTTGATTGCATCTTGTAGTTACCAGATCTTACCTGCACATTTTGTGAATGCAATTGCCCCAGAGAAGATGCGCTACTACACACCCTTTCAGGTGTGCTATCCACCTCAATGACATTCTTCGATGTAGGAAGCAATTTCCATTTTACAACACACATCCTTGGTTTCTTGTAAAATGTAAAATTGTTGCAAGTGTTATGGACTATTAAAGTTCCAAAATTTATTGCACTATTTGCAGTAATCAAGCATATATTTTTTCAATCAAGAGAAGAATTTAAAACACACAAGCCAAACTGTTTTAGAATTCTATACAAGTAACCCACTATGTTTTACAACATGCAATTATTTTGTCTATTTATTTTTGTCAATCACATGAAGATACTGAATTGCAATTTATACCATAACTAACAGTTGTAATTTTTGGAGGTGCCTTTTTACATTCATATAGTCTACATAAGAAAATCTTTTCAAGACATTGAAACTATTATCTAGAATATTAGGTTGGAAAACATAGGGTGTTATAAACCATGCAATCCACAAACTATTCTAAAACCCTTTACAAGAAACAACCCTATTGGTTACTCCCCCCACTTCAATTTGGTTAATAGGGTTGTCCCTCACTTCTCTATTCTTCTTTAAAGACAACACTTTTTGTTATGCAAACTATAACAAAACACTGTATTCAAGTTCATCTTCATATTTTATAACAACCCATTACATGCAACAAACATTCCATTTGAATATCATAATATGTTTCAAAGACAAGATGCACAAAAATGTTGTAGGATGGAAAACACATAGGGTTGTCCCACACTTTTCAAATCTTGTTCAAAGACAATAGTTAGTGTTATGCACACCGTAAGAAGACAATGTATTGAAGTTCACCTTCATATTTTATAACTACCCTTGCTTGCAGCAAAATTTGCACACAAAAAAGAAGTTGTAGGATGGAAAACATAGAGGGTTGTCCCTCGCTTCTCAATTTTTCTTGAAATACAACACTTTATGTTATGCAGACTATAAGAATATATTGTATTCAAGTTCACCTTTATATTTTATAACCCTTACTTGCAATAAACATTCCATTTCAATACCATTATACATTTCGAACAAAAGATGCACAAAAAGTTGTAGGATGGAAAACACACAAGGTTGTCCTCCCACCACCCCCCCAAGCATGACAACATTTCATGACAATTGGGAAACTTTCAAGCATACCTTTCTCATTTCCAAAAAATGCACTTCTCTTCATCATACATGGATGACACCTTCCAACAACATGGAGTTGAGTGGATGAGATTGTGGAAGAGGTGGTGATGTGTGTTGGAGAGAAGAACTTGTTTTGCAAATATTGCAAAGTAGCTCAAAAGATGTCCAGTTGTCATGAAATGTTGACATGTCTTTTATCTAACACTTGTATTGGTTGTGGAGAGGTCGACAGTTTCATAAAATTCCAAGGCCAACAATGTGTAATTACAGGTTGGAAAACACTGGGTGTTATTATACTTGCAAACCAAATACCATTTACAAACCCTTCACAAGTAACATCCCAATTCGTTAATCACCCCTCAGTTGAATTTGGATGTTTTTATATATCCTGCACCTGCAACTCCACCTTGTGCTCTCAAACCTTGAAATTTCAACGTGTAGAATGAAAGAACTCACAACACACAATATTTTCCAACCACCAATTATTTTCCACATTATGTTGTCCCATCATAGGGTTTTTGTATGTTATGATGCCTTCGACATGCATTCTTCTAGGGATAATAGTGACATCCAATTGCAAGGAAAAAGCTAATCTCCCTACAAAATATAGTAAAATCAAGCTATTATCCCTGAAAAAACATGTGCTTGAAATGATAACATAATTAGACATAAATGATATCAATTTTCCACAATCCATATTGATTCATGATGTTGATCATCATGGACTCGTGATCTTCAATGTTGATGCAAAAATTCTTACACAAACCAATCCACAAATCAATCCAGCAATGATAAGTAGGCATATCCGTGAACAAGGGCAATAGACATTATCATGTGTGCTTTTCATGTCACAAGGAGATCACCTTCTGCAATTGGGACTAGGATATTCTCCCTACAAAAATGCATGTCACATGCATCATAACAGTCATCTTGTTTTCAAAATAATTTTTTGACATGGAAAAAAAGCCCAAAACATGTCATTGAAAACCATTATTTGCAAATAGTTAAAATCCCAGACGAGGTCCCATTTTCACTACCATTTTCCATAGCTACATTTTGTAGGTTGGTAGAGACCAATGGGAAACATGAAAATTTGCAATTGCCTAATGAAATAACTAACAACCCATTGTGGAAATATGAGTGAAATTATCGAATAATGTTTAGAGAAAGTAGAAACCATGAACAATATGTAAGAGTTTTTTTTTAGTATGATCCAAGAATGTAATGAAGTCCACTTTCAAATTTCACTTTGCTACAATCAAGATCTCATTTCACTTTCTTCATCTGATTGGAGCAAAACACCCCAATGGAAAAGGTGGCCAAATGGAAAGACTTGGTGGTCATATGTTAACTTTGTGGTTTTTCATGTAGCTAGGAGAACATGTCAACACCAGTAGGTTTTCAAAATCATATTTTGGAATGGAGAAAAACCCAGAAAAACATGGCATTTGAAACCATTATTTACAAATAGCAAAAAGAGGTGCCAAAAATGTAATGAAGTCCACTTTCAAATTTTTGAACAACTCTTTGGTACAGTCCAAATGTCATTTCGATTTCTTTATCTAATTGGAACAAATAAAATACTCGCATTATTTGTAGTGTTGGAGAACACACTATCTCTTCTCACTTGCAAAGGGTTTTAGAATAGTATATGCATTGCTTGTTTCTTAACAACTAGGGTTTTCCAACATGCATGCTTACTAAACATAAACAATGTCTTCAAGAGATTTTGTAATATAGACAGTCTCAATGTATTCAAAATCCCTTTCAAAATTTATAAGGACTTTTAATTTGGGAAAAAATTGTATTTAAATTTTGCATGACTGAAAAAAAAAATGCACAAAATAATTGC
>VDFB02000017.1:516026248-516083721 GCA_007258455.2 Sequoia sempervirens
GGTCTAGATTGAACAGTATTTGGAGTGCTTGGAAGTTCCTTCCTTTAAAGGCTAAAAATACATTGAAGAGTCATTCACACAAAGTATTTTACATGCCATGGAACTAAGTTAAGAGTGTAAGAGAGTTTTTTTTCATTGGTTTTAAAGTGTTTTGAGGAATCTACAAGAGGTTTTTGGGCCTGGTTCTTAGTTTGGGTATTTTGAAACAAGGGTTTTGTGAAGGAAAGTTGCCTGGAAGTTGGAGTTTTTTAGTTTAGTGATCTGAGTTGTTTGCAAGAGCATAGCGAGTTGAGTTCTTTGAACCCTACATTGTCATCAAACATTTCCTGCAATCAAGGGTAGTTATAAAAATATGAAGGTGAACTGAACAATACATTGTGTTCTTACAGTGTGCATAACAATAACTGTTGTCTTTCAACAAGATTTGAAAAGTGAGGAACAATCCTGTGTGTTTTCCATCTTGTAACTTTTTTTTTGTCCATCTTGTGTTCCAAATGTATAATGATATTGAAATGGAATGTTTGCTGAAAGTAAGGGTTGTTATAAAATATGAAGGTGAACTTCAATAGACTGTGTTCTTATAGTCTGTGCATAATAGAACTTCAATAGACTGTGTTCTTATAGTCTGTGCATAATAGGAAGTGTTGTCTTTGAAGAAGAATTGAGAAGTGAGGGACAACCCTATGTGTTTTCCATCCTACAATTTTTTTTTGTGTTGAACTTTTGCTGCAAGCAAGGGAAATTATAGAATGTGAAGGTGAACTTCAATACATTATCTTCGTATGGTGTGCATAACACTAACTGTTGTCTTTGAACAAGATTTGAAAAGTGTGGGACAACCTTGTGTGTTTTCCATCCGACAATTTTTTTTGTGCAACTTGTGTTCCAAATGTATAAGGATATTGAAAGGGAATGTTTGTTGCAACTAAGGGTTGTTATTAAATATGAAGGTGAACTTAAATACACTGTGTTCTTATAGTCCGCATAACAGAAAGTGTTGTCTTTGAAGAAGAATTGAGAAGTGAGGGACAACCCTCTGTGTTTTCCATCTTGCAAATTTTTTTTTGCATGGAACTTTTGTTGCAAGCAAGGGAAGTTATAAAATATGAAGGTGAACTTTAATACATTGTCTTCTTATGGTGTGCATAACACTAATTGTTGTCTTTGAAATAGATTTGAAAAGTGTGGGACAACCAAGTGTGTTTTCCATCCTACAACTGTTATGTAAAATTTGTGTTCAAAACATATGAACAGATATTGAAATAGAGTGTTCTTCTGAAAGTAAGGGGTGTCATAAAACAATAACGTGAATTTCAAAAAAATCATTTCTTATAGCCTACATAAAATAAGAAGTGAGCCGCAACCCACTATTTTTTCCATGATGCAACTGCTATGTAAATTTTGTGTTGGAAAAATATGAGTAGATATTGAACAAGAGTGTTTTGCTGAAACTAAGGGTTGTCAACAAACAAGAAGGTCAACTTCAAAACATTCCTTTCTTACAGCCTGCATAAAATAAGAAGTGAGCCACAACCCATAGTGTTTTCCATGATGCAACTGTTATGTAAATTTTGTGTTGGAAACATATGAGCAAATATTGAACAAGAGTTTTTTGGTCAAAGGGTTGTCAACAAACAAGAAGGTGAACTTCAAAACATTCATTTCTTACAACCTACATAAAATAAGAAGTGAGCCACAACCTACTGTATTTTCCATGATGCAACTGTTATGCAAATTATGTGTTGGAAACAAAAGAGTAGATATTGAAGAAGAGTGTTTTACTAAAAGTAAGGGTTGTCAAAAATCAAGAAGGTGAACTTAAAACCAATATTTTGTTATAGTTTGCATCAAATAAGAAGTGAGTCACAACCCATTGTGTTTTCCATCATGCAACTGATATGTGCATTTTGTGTTCCAAACATATGAATAGATATTGAAATGGAATGTTTGGTGAAAGCAAGGGTTGTCATAAAAAAAGAAGGTGAACTTCAAAACATTGTTTTGTTAAAGTCTGCATAAAAGAAAGTGGTCATTCAAGAAGAATTGAGAAGGGAGTCACAACCCAGTGTGTTTCCATCATGCAACTATTATGTGCATTTTTTGTTGGAAATGTATGAACAAATATTGAAATGAAATATTTGCTGAAAGTAAGGGTTGTTAAAAATTATGAAGGTCAAATTCAATACATTGTTTTCTTAGAGTGTGGATAGTAAAAAGTGCTAGTTGCATGTGCTTACATTTGTAAGTAAGTTTGAAATAAATAATAAGACTTGAGGTGGAATTTCCTACCATTATTTGATGGCATTTGGCATTGTCTATAATGAAATTTTACATGGCAATAAAAAGTGTCATGAAATCTGCAAGAACATAGTCTTATATTTTATTTAATTAAGAGCAGTAAACACTTTGGACCTGGATCTATGAACCAGCGAGGTCACAAATGGGGGACCTAATCCACAATATAAATTGTCAAAAAGTACACCCCAAAGGGATTGGATCCTTGATGGCATGATTAACAATACAACTTAACAATCACACAATGGCACTCTTGGTAGAAGAAAGTAGTCTTGAAACATACCAAAGTACTATAATTCCACACAATAATTGATAAAAAATTAGAGGATCACAGATAATGTAATTCCACACCATAATTGTTCAATAATTACATGATCAAAGATAATGTAATTCCACACCATAATTGTTCAATAATTACATGATCAAAGATATTGAAATGTGCTTACATTTGTAAGTAAGATGACATACATAAGTAAGTTTTCGTAAAAAAGTAACCAACATAGGACAGTGCGTTTTCCAACACTGCAAGCAATGCAAGCATTTTATTTGTTCCCATCACATGGAAAAGGGAAATGCCATTTTTACTCAACCAACTAGTTCTCAAAATTGAAAGTGGACTTGATTACATTTTTGGAGCATATAAAATATAAAACATTTCATGAAATATGAAAGTGGACTTAAATGCATTTATGGAGCATCATAAATAATTACTAAATCATAAGGAAATAACTAATAGGGGACAATGTGTTTTCCAAAACTACAATCAATGCAAGCACTTTATGTGTTCCAATCACATGGAAAAAGGAAATATGCCATTTCCACTCTACCTAATAGTCGTTCTAAAAATTGAAAGTGGACTTCATTTATTTTTGGGAGTGTACAAAATAAAGACTTTTGCAGAAGCAAATAACTGACAGGGGACATTGTGTTTTCCAACACTACAACCAATACAAGCACTGTATTTGTTACAATGACATGAAAAAGCGAAATCTACCATCTGCACTCTACCAAATCATTGTTGTAAAAATTCAAAGTGGAATTCACTTCATTTTTGGAGCGTGAGAAATAAAAACTTTTGGTAAGGAAATTAGTCAGAGGGGACAGTGTGTTTTCCAACACTGCAAGGAATGCAAGCATTTTATTTGTTCCGATCACATGGAAAAGGGAAATCTGACATCGCCATCCTAGCAAAGACTTTCTCTAAAAATTCAAAGTGGAATTCATTTCATTATTGGTTGTAACGAAAGAAATACTTATCATAACAAAATAACTGACAGGGGACAATGTGTTTTCCAAGACTGCAAACACTACTAGCATTTTATTTGTTCCAATCATATAGACAAAAGAAATATACCATAAACAATCAACAAAATTGTTGTTCTAAAAATTGAAAGTGGAATTCATTACATTCTTGATCATAACGAAACAATTACAGGGCTATGAAAAGTCTGATATGAAATGGATAACAATTATGTGTTCCAATGACATGAAATTAGTATATATGTTTAGCATAATTATTCAATAATCAAATAATGAAACCCACAATGAAAAATCAGTATTCAGAGCTTGTCTCATCAATTCCTATGCTGCCTATTCTTTGCAATCAAGTTCATGCTTGCATAATAAATGACACATTTCTTAGGGTCCTTGTGTATTTTGGGAGGGGTGATTCCAATTCCACAAACCCTTGCAGATGATGAACGTGAAACTACAGATTTCTTTATAGGCCATGCTTTTTCCTTGGTAGGTTTAACACCTTCACCCTATAGCATTTGACAATTAATCAGAATTAACGTATGCATGGAAACAATATACGTAGTATGATATACATACATCAACATATAGTTTGTGTACCTCTAGAACATAACACTTCATTTTAGAGGGATTCCATATGACGAATCCGCCCACACACTCTTCGACGGTCTTTGCGCGAGGACATGGAAAAGGCACTAAGCGTTCACCAACAATGGCCTCAACAATGCTAACTCACACAATTTTTTGTGTGCTTAAAGTAGTGGGTGTGAGAATTTTTGTCGACAACATGTACAATGCCTTTGGCAACCCATTTATGCTACCTCCAAAGGTTGACATGATCACCGAACTTAAAAGTGATGCCCTTGAACTCTAACATGTATTCATCCACCAGATTTGGTTGCAATGCAAATTTCATTGACATGAAGCATAATTGAAGGCACATTAAAAGATTCATAAAGAAATAAGAACAAAAGCATGGAAGTGTGTTGGGTCTGATATCGATATAGATGGCATGCCACAGCTCTCTCAATCCCCATGTCCATCTTTATTGCCATCTTCCCCTTGTAGGCCAATGCTCTCCTCGTCCCTGTGTCCATCTTTATTATCCTCTCCAACTTGCAAGCTAGTGCTCTCCCCATCCCCATGTCCATCTTTATTACCCTCTCCCACTTGGAAGTCAATTCTCTCCTCGTCCCCGTGTCCATCTTTATTACCCTCTCCCAGTTGCAAGGTAGTGCTCTCCCCGCCCTCGTGTCCATCTTTATTACCCTCTCCCACTTGCAAGCTAGTGCTTTCCTCGTCCCCATGTTTGTCTTTGTTGTCAACTCCCCCTTGCAGGCCAATGCTCTCCTCCTCCCCATGTCCATCTTTATCACCCTCTCCCACTTGCAAGCCAGTGCTCTCCCTGTCCCCATGTCCATCTTTGTTACCCAACTCCACATGCAAGCAAGTGTTCTCCCCATCCTGATGTCCATCTATATTACCCTATTCGCTTGGAGGCTAGTTCTCTCCCCATCCCCATGTCCATATTTATTTCCATACCCCACTTGTAGGCCAGTGCTCTCCCCATCCGCATGTCCATCTCTATTAGCTTCTCCCATTTCAATCACAACAACATGGCCAATTAGGTCTAGGCCATGACTCTATTGTTCATCCTTGCCCTGTAATAGAAAGAATTCAAAGGTCATTTCAAATTTAGCTACATGAAACCAATTCATTGAAATAATCAAAACAAACATTAAATAAAAGAATTGGAATTCACTATTTCTTCTAGTTCCTCCATGTCAAGGCACCTTGACACTTTTGACTGTATACACTCCTTCTCAACATTGTTAGACAACAGGTTGGGAGGAACAATATCATCTTGTTCTTCCATGGCCTTCGCTTTGTCTTCCCTTGAAGTTTGTTGGAGGGTAGGACTCTATTGTTCATTGTTTCCCTGAAATAGCAGTAATTGAAATGCCACATCAAATTCAAATGCATGCAATGAATTCATTAAAATAATCAAAACAAACATTAAATAGAAGATTTAAAAATCACTATTTCCTCTCGTTTCTTCTTGTGAGGGTGTGAGGAATCTTTAGACCATATACGCTCCTTCTTCCTCTCAACATTATTAGATGGTGGGTTGGGAGGCACAACATCATCTTCTTCTTCCATGTCCTCCGATTTGTCTTCCAAATCAATAGTATCCTATTGGAGGGTAGGACTAAGTTGTTCATTGTTTCCCTATAATAGCAGGAATTGAAATGTCACATCAAATTCAGATGCAAACTATGAATCCATTGAAATAGTCAAAACAAACATTAAATATAATATTTCAAAATTACCGTTTCTTCTTGTTTCTTCTTGTGAGGGTGTGAGGAATCTTTAGACTGCATACACTGCTTCTTCTTCCTCTCAACATTGTTAAACAACGGGTTGGGAGGAACAACAACATCTTCTTCTTCCATGTCCTCCACTTCATCTTCCAAATCAATAGTATCTTGTTGGAGGGCAGGACTCCATTGTTCATCATTGCCCTATAATAGCATGAATTGAAATGTCACATGAAATTTAGATGCATGCTATAAATTCATTGAAATAATAAAAAAAACATTAAATATAAGATTTCAAAATCATTGTTTCTTCTCGTTTCTTCTTGTGAGGGTATGAGGAATCTTTAGACCATATGTACGATCCTTCTTCTTCTTCTTCTTCTTCTTCTTCTATATGTTATACAATGGGTTGGGAGGAACACCGTCATCTTTGATCTTCCATGATGTGCACCTCATCTTCCCAATCAATAGTATCTTCTTCGAGGGAATGACTCCATTGTTCATTGTTGCCCTGTAATAGTAGGATTTGAAATGTCACATCACATTTAGATGCAAGCAACCAATTCATTAAAATAATCAAAACAAACATTAAATAGAATATTTGGAAATCATCGTTTGTTCTCGCTTATTTTTGTGAGGGAAAAAGGAAACTTTAAATTGTATACGCTCCTTCTTCTTCTTCTTCTTCTTATTTTGAATGTTATATGATAGGTTGGGAGGAACTGTTGGAAATAGGATTCCATTTAATTGCAAATCCTAAACATTAATTATTTCATGTATCTCCTAGATTCTTGGAATGTGTTCAACAACACTAAGATTAGGATAAGATTAATGATTTGGATGAAATAAATCATGAAATTGACATTTGTAGTTATTCCTAAATAATAGGAGCATGTGGGTGCACACATGGTAAGGTGAAACTCGCCTTGTGTTTAGTTAACTATACAGAGTAACAGTTAACACTTCTGAATACATGTAAAGATCCTAGGGGTTAGGATTTGATGTTTGCATGTTTGAAGTCAGTTCAGTTCAGTTATGGTTCAGTTATCTTCAATTGCATGCATGTTGGTTATTTTGAGTTGCATGTAGTTAGCTTCAGTTAACTTGGAATGCATGGCTAATAACTTCAGTTGTATGATAGATAATAGGGACTACCTCTAGTTAATAGGGGATGACCATTCTTGCATGAATGGTGTTGAGTAAATGTTTTAGTTAGCTATAAATCACTTGGAGCCAACTTGGGTGCCCAAGGTGCTTTATTGGGTTTACCTCTCATGCATGATAAGATATTTCTGAAGGCTCAGTTAAGTAGGATTACTTAAGGGCTCCAACTTTGAGGAAGATCTTTGGAATTATCACCAAAGTGAAGGATAAGTTGTAGCTTCAGTTTGGGACACCCAAATGCATGAAGCACATGTTGTAAGCTTTAGTCTTCACTGAATAACTCAACTTGAAGGAATATGGCGTACCTTTCAAAGGCTTGAGCTTATGCATTGTAATTATCACCATTTGGAGATTACAAGGTTGCATATTGTCTATTTATATCAAGCAAGTTGAATAGAGTTGTGAGAGTTTTTTATTGCAGGTTGTGAAGAAGATTGGTGAAGACAGAAGAAGCATTCTCAAGAAAGAATTGGACCTATTGTAATTCAAAGATTGAATAATAGAATAATTCTTGGTGGAGTTTTTTCCCGAAAGGGTTTCTCCACGGTATATCTTGTGTGATCTTTCTAATATCCTGTCTAGTTCTTCTATCAACTTCTCTCTACATTCTACAATAGTAAAATGGATTAATCAAGATAATCACCCACAAAGAATATATGTAACAAAGAAAAGACTTACTTAAATCAGCAATATTAAAGTTTTACAGAGTATTAAGCTAAGAAAACACCTCATTTTTCAACAAGAACAACATTATCTCTTTCAGCCATGGCCTCCACTTCGTCTTCCAACTCAAGAGTATCCTCTTAGAGGGCAGGACTCCGCTGTTCATCGTTGCCCTGTAATAGCAAGAATTGAAACATCACATTGAATTTAGATGCATGCAACAAATTCATTGAAATAATAAAAAAAACATGAAATAAAAGATATTGAAATTGCTGTTTGTACTTGTTTCTTCTTGTGATGGCGTGAGAAAATTTTAAATCATACATGCTTCTTCTTCTTCTCAATGTTAGACAGGGGGTTGGTAGAAAAAAAATCATCTTGTGCTTTCATGGGCAATGCTTCATCTTCCAATAAAACAAAAACATACTTGAGGGTAGTAGTTCATTGTTCATCATTGTTGTGTAATAGGAGGAATTGAAACATTGCATCAAAATTAGATGCATGCAACCAATTCATTCAAATAATCAAAACAAACATTAGATTAAACAAAATATTTTGAGATCACTGTTTGTTGTCGTTTCTTCTTCAAAGGGTGCCTTGAAACTTTTAACCGTGTATGATGCTTCTTCTGAATGTTAGACATAGGGTTGGGAGGAATAGCATCATCTTCGCCTTTCATGGGCACAACTTCCTCTAGCGAATGAACACTACTCTATTGGGGGGAATAAACTGCTTCTCGACCATCACCCTATCATGTCATGTAAGTTAATGTTAAGTTCAAACCTTGTATGCATCAAAACAAAAAATATGAAGCAAGGAAAATTCAGATTTAATAGTTCAGTTCGACATTACCATTCCTTCCCTTCTCTTTCTCTCCTACAGTTGTAATATTTTTTTCCTTCTCTGCTCCTTCCTCTTGTCACTGTTGTATAACACCATTTTCTTCTTCACCTTGTCCATTCCTTGTTGGGGAAGTTGAAGGAAGCTATGTTTCCCATACTTTTGATAGAAATGTCTAATAACACACTTCTGCTGTAGATGTTGTCGTAGATTCATTTGGTACTCCGTATTTTCCACCTTCTTTAGAAGGTACTCTTTCAATTTATCAGGGGTAGGAGTGGGTTGTTTTGGTCCCCCCCAACACAGTTTAGCCACGCTTTGGTGGCTCAAGAATAAGAAGGTGGTGATGTTGAAACCTATGCATGTTGAACACTCTCCAATCATAATAATTTCTTGTACATTCTTCTACAATACAATAATATACATATCTACCATTCACTACTTCTCTTTTGTATTCAACAACAACCTACACAACAAATTGTGAAAAGAAAATTGCTTAATATATTTGATATTCAAACAATTTGAATGCACAACATATACACATAGCCAAATGATGCAATAATTCAATTATTATATCTACCTTCCAGTCCACCACATCACCCCATGCTTCATTGGGTCCCTCTACATCCTTAGGGTCTCCCTTTGCATGCTTTTCCTTATGGTCGTGGACTATGGAAAGAGTGTGATGGTCTCCCTAATTATTTTCCTAAATCAAAGGAATGATATACTGTCAAAATTAGCATATTATTAGTAGACATGATATTTTCTAACTGAAATTGTAAAGCATTCTGATTGACACATAGAAAGGAAAGGGCAATTGGAATTTTGCAATCAATTACCAAACACATCACTACCTTAGGGTTCATCATTTTCCTAAAACAAGGGAACTTCCTTCGTACCACAGTTGCTACCTCCTGATTAAAACATTCCCACTTTCTATTCAACATCATAACCACTTATGAGAGATTAAAATTATAGATTTGATTGCATCTTGTAGTTACCAGATCTTACCTGCACATTTTGTGAATGCAATTGCCCCAGAGAAGATGCGCTACTACACACCCTTTCAGGTGTGCTATCCACCTCAATGACATTCTTCGATGTAGGAAGCAATTTCCATTTTACAACACACATCCTTGGTTTCTTGTAAAATGTAAAATTGTTGCAAGTGTTATGGACTATTAAAGTTCCAAAATTTATTGCACTATTTGCAGTAATCAAGCATATATTTTTTCAATCAAGAGAAGAATTTAAAACACACAAGCCAAACTGTTTTAGAATTCTATACAAGTAACCCACTATGTTTTACAACATGCAATTATTTTGTCTATTTATTTTTGTCAATCACATGAAGATACTGAATTGCAATTTATACCATAACTAACAGTTGTAATTTTTGGAGGTGCCTTTTTACATTCATATAGTCTACATAAGAAAATCTTTTCAAGACATTGAAACTATTATCTAGAATATTAGGTTGGAAAACATAGGGTGTTATAAACCATGCAATCCACAAACTATTCTAAAACCCTTTACAAGAAACAACCCTATTGGTTACTCCCCCCACTTCAATTTGGTTAATAGGGTTGTCCCTCACTTCTCTATTCTTCTTTAAAGACAACACTTTTTGTTATGCAAACTATAACAAAACACTGTATTCAAGTTCATCTTCATATTTTATAACAACCCATTACATGCAACAAACATTCCATTTGAATATCATAATATGTTTCAAAGACAAGATGCACAAAAATGTTGTAGGATGGAAAACACATAGGGTTGTCCCACACTTTTCAAATCTTGTTCAAAGACAATAGTTAGTGTTATGCACACCGTAAGAAGACAATGTATTGAAGTTCACCTTCATATTTTATAACTCCCCTTCCTTGTAGCAAAATTTCCACACAAAAAAAAAGTTGCAGGATGGAAAACACAACGGGTTGTCCCTCACTTTTCAATTCTTCTTCAAAGACAACACTTTCTATTAATCAAACTGTAAGAACATAGTGTATTGAAGTTCACCTTCATATTTTATAACAACCCTTACTTGCAGCAAACATTCCATTTCAATATCATTATACATTTGGAACACAATATGCACAAAAAAAGTTGTAGGATGGAAAACACATAGGGTTGTCCCCCTACCCCCTACCAGCGCTACAACATTTCATGACAACTGGGCAACTTTCAAGCATACCTTTCTCATTTCCAAAACATGCACTTCTCTCCATCATACATTGATGATACCTTCCAACAACATGGAATTGAGTGGATGAGATTGTGGAAGAGGTGGTGCTATGTGTTGGAGAGAAGAGCTTGTTTTGCAAATATTACAAAGTAGCTCCAAAGATGCCTAGTTGTCATGAAATGTTGACATGTCTTTTATCTAACGCTTGTATCGTGCATGGAGAGGTTGACATTTTCATAGAATGCCAAGGAAAACAATGTGTAATTGCAGGTTGGAACACATTGGGTGTTCTTATACCT
Organism: Sequoia sempervirens; assembly: GCA_007258455.2. Classification (NCBI taxonomy): domain Eukaryota; kingdom Viridiplantae; phylum Streptophyta; class Pinopsida; order Cupressales; family Cupressaceae; genus Sequoia; species Sequoia sempervirens. Next base: position 516,037,270 of record VDFB02000017.1, read on the forward strand.
ACAAACCAAATACCATTTACAAACCCTTCACAAGTAACATCCCAATTCGTTAATCACCCCTTAGTTTAATTTGGATGCTTTTATATATCCCACACCTACAACTCCACCCCGTTCTCTCAAACCTTCAGATTTCAATGTGCACAATGAAAGAACTCACAACACACATTATTTTCCACATTACGTTGTCCCATCATAGGGTTTTTGTATGTAATGATGCCTCTGAAATGCATTCTTCTAGGGATAATAGCGACATCCAATTGTAAGGAAGAAGCTAATCTCCCTACAAAATATAGTAAAATCAAGATATTATCCCTAAAAAAACATGTGTTTGAAATGATAACATAATCAGACATAAATGATATCAATTTTCCACAATCCATATTGATTATTGCTAGTTGATTTGTGGATTTGATTGTGTAAGAATTTTTGCATCAATGTTTTGGATCACAATCCGTGATCGAACATCAAGATGAAGAAGACAACATTAGTCATTGTGATGTTGGATCACAAAGTCTAATCCGAAATGTTGATGCAAAAATTCTTAGAAAATTGAACCCACAAATCAACTAGCAATGATAACCAGACATGTGTTATACCTGAAGAAGGGCAATATGTTATCATGTGTAAGCCATGTCACAAGTAGATCACCTTCTGCAATTGGGAGTAGGCTATTCTCCCTACAAAAATACATGTCACATGCATCATAATAGTCATCTTGTTTTAAAAATCATATTTCAGAATGGACAAAAAGCCCAAAACATGTCATTGAAAACCATTATTTGCAAATAGCAAAAAGCCCAGATGAGATCCCATTTTCACTGCCATTTTCCACAGCAATGTTTTGCAGGTTGCTAGAGAGCAACAGGAAATATGAAATTTTGCAATTTCCTAATGAAATAACTAACAACCCATTATGGAAATATGAGTGAAATTACCAAATAACGTTTAGAGAAATCAGAAACCATGCGCAATATGTAAATTTTTTGTTTCAGTATGCTCCAAGAATGTAATGAAGTCCACTTTCAAATTTCACTTTACTACAGTCAAAACCTCATTTCACTTCATCTAATTGGAATAAAACACCCCAATGGAAAAGGTGGCTGAACAGACAAATAGCATCGATAGAAAGACTTGACGGTTAAATGTTAACTCCAACCTACCGTGGCCTATCCCATCACTGGGAAAATGTTTCAACACCAAATGGTTTTCAAAATCATATTTTGGAATGGAGAAAAACCTAGAAAAACATGGCATTCGAAACCATTATTTTCAAATAGCAAAAAAAGGTGCCAAGAATGTAATGAAGTCCACTTTGAATTTTTTGAACAACTCTTTGGTACAATACAAATGTCATTTTGGTTTCTTTATCTGATTGGAACAAAGAAAATGCTCACATTATTTGCAGTGTTGGAAAACACACTATCTCTTCTCACTTGCACAGGGTTTTACAACAGTATATGCATTGCTTGTTACTTAACACCTAGGGTTTTCCAACATGCATACTTACTAAACAAAAACAATGTCTTCAAGATCTTTTGTAATATAAACAGTCTCAATGTATTGAAAAGCCCTTTGAAAATTTATAAGGACTTTTAATTTTGGAAAAAATTGCATTTAAATTTCACATGACTGAAAAAAAAAGTGCACAAAATAATTGCAATTTGGAAAACACAATGTTGGGTTTCAGTTATTTCAATGTCCTTGTTTAAATGTAAAAGGTTACATCTCATGCTAGGTTGCTTTCTTCTTAACATGTAGGGCATTGCAACATGGAGGTTTACAAAACAGTATGAATGTCTTCAAAATCACACATCCCATTGTTGTGTTTAAATTTGGAACAATTGAAAAAAAAAAGTGCATAGAATAATTATAATTGGGAAAACATGGTGTTGGGTTTTAGTTATTTGAATCTCCCTACTTAAATGTAAAGGGTCATCTCATGCTGGGTTTCATGCTTCTTAACACCCACAGTTTTGCAACATGGAATGTTACAAAACAGTATGAAAGTCTTCCAAATCACACCTTCCATTGTTTTGTTTAAGTTTCAAGTATATAACAAATTGAATGCTTCATAACACTGCATTTTTCAACCTCCACATCACAACATACCCAAGCCCTGTCTGGTTTTTAAAGCAGGAAAACCAATTACTTGCCATTATTGGCAATAATGAATAAACTCGTTGAAAGTGATGAACATTGTGTAGTGCATGTTGGAAAACACAATGTGTTTTGAAGCCTATCTTTACTTATACCCAACCTTTGTCTTGTAATGAAAATATACAAACATATAGATGGTGTTGTATTTTATCAAATAACACATCTCTCATTTAAGGGGGACTCTATTAACCCTCAACACATAGTGTGATTCATAGTACACACTTCATTCTATTTTGCAACAATTCATGGTGGAAAACCCTAGGTGTTAAGAAACAAGCAACCAAAATAGTGTTGTAAAACCCTCTGCAACACTATTGGATAGTACCCATCACCTCAATTTGGTTGGTTTTCTCCTCCAACTTGTCCACATGCACTCAAATCTTCATCTTTCAACATGCAGACTAGAAAAAAATAGTATTTTCACCTTTCTTTCTCGAAACAGAAAAGGCCCACGTCATTCCCTTCCAATTTTCCCATGCTAGACAAAAGAAACTTGTCGACAAAGCTAAGCCATCCACCTTTTTTGCCTGACATCAGGTAGGAAAACCCACCTGATGGCACTGTTAACTCCTACCTAACCATCACCCAGACATTTGGTCCCGTCTGCTAGTTTCGTCACTTTTTCTTTCCATGTATGTTGTTATTCTAATAACCCTTTTACAATTTTTCTATTTATCTATAATATTTAGTGCCAAGTAATGTATGCCAAATTTTCAATTAAGTTTGTGACGTTATACCCATTTTGCATAGGTTATTAATACACATTGTCTTTACGAGTTCTATTTAATACAATGCATAAAACTATTTCAAGTAATGACTTGTTATATCTGCACATCTTTTGCGGTGTGGTGGCTAGATCGAAACATATTGAAAAAGAGAAAAAATAGGATATAGAAATAACATTCTACAAAATTGCCATTAGATGTTGTTAAAAATGAACCATTTATAACTTACTAAATATTCTAGACAAATAGTGAAATTGTAAAAAGAACTATTACAAAAACACTTAAGAACCACAAAAAAATGGCAGATGATGGAAAACTAACATTAAATAGAACTTTTAAATATGGAGAAATATTCAACTCGAGAGATAGAAAGGAGATTTAAATTAGGACAGGATCATAGGATGGACTCTCAAGAGGACGTATTTTGACCATTTTGTAAAATAGGAAATTCTCACAAAAGCCTCTGTTGCTGCTCACATTTCAAAGTGAAGAACGCAGTTCAAGTGAAGAACCTAGTTCAAGTGAAGAAATTGTTGTTACACCTTGTCTAGATACTAATAAAATTTTAGGTAACCATGAATATGGTCCAAACTCAAAATTTGTACATGCATTTCCATTGAACTGGGTTCTTCCTTCAACTGGGTTCTTCACTTTGAATGTTGTTTGTAAGGAATTTCACATACATACATGTCCACATATAAACTCTTTTGGTGAAAGATTTAAAATTAGCGCAAAACACTTAAGAATCACATGAAAATGACAATTGATTGAAAACCACAACATTTCAAAATTTCAAACAAATTAGAACTTCTAAATGCATAATAAATTTTGGAAATTTAACTATCCACTACACTTGCAATTCGAGCTATGGTAGCCAAAATCACCTATATTTACTACAAAAGCTTCACATCTCTTGTAGCATCCTTTCTCAATCCACCTACCCTTATTTTGTTTGATTTTATTTCCTTGCCTATATCAACCACCTAGAAGAAAGACAAGTGTTAGCGATAGATTAAATTGGAAAATTAAAGACATTTGGTTCTAGAAATATTTTTTTAAAATCCAAATTTCACCAATATACAATTTATATGTTCTGCTAAGTGCAAAATGCCAGCTTGCACAAATAATAAACAAACATATTAAACTATACATTAGGAATTTAATTTCTAATTTAACATATCACTAATAGTAGTATATATATTAGCAATCATATCTACCATCTTTCCATTATGCTGGAACTGTGAAGCAATGAACATTCATTCTGTTGGAGTAATTCATTTGTTCCAATTAGGAGAAAACTAACTCATAAACAAAAAGAACCTATGTATGTAACATGAGATCAAAGTGGTATTTCTTTTCCCTCATTTGATTTGATGAAATAAATGCTCACATTATTTGCAATGTTGAGAAACACATTGTCTCCATATAAGGTGTTTAGAAACAAGCAACCCTAATAGTGTTTGTAAGACCATTTGCAACTGAGAGGAGACAGTGTGTTTTTCAACTATGCAAATAATGCGACCAATTCATTTGTTCCAATCAGGAGAAAGCTAACTCATAAACAAAAATCACCTATTTATGTAACATGAGATCAAATTGGCATTTCATTTTCCTCATTTGATTTGACCAAATAAATGCTCACATTATCTGCACAGTTGGAAAACACAAAGTCTCGATATAAGGTGTTAAGAACAAGCAATCCATATAGTGTTGTAAAACCCTTTGCAACAAAGAGGAGACAATTTTTTTTCCAATTGTGCAAATAATGCGAGCAAATCATTTGTTCCAATTAGGAGAAAGATAACTCATAAACAAAAAGCACCTATGTATGTAACATGAGATCAAAATGTCATTTCATTTTCCTCATCTGATTCAACAAAATAAATGCTCGCCTTATTTGCACAATTGGAAAACACACTGTCTCCATATAGGGTGTTAAGAAACAAGAAAACCCATATATATTGTTGTAAAACCCTCTACAATAGAGAGGAGACAGTGTGTTTTCCAACTGTGCAAATAATGCGAGCACTTCATTTGTTCCAATCAGGAGAAAGCTAACTCATAAACAAAAATCACCTATTTATGTAACATGAGATCAAAATGGAATTTCATTTTCCTCACCCGAGTCAACCAAATAAATGCTCACATTATCTGAATAGTTGGAAAACACACTGTCTCCATATAAGGTGTTAAGAAACAAGCAACCCATAAAGTGTTGTAAAACGCTCTGCAACATAGAGGAGACAATATGTTTTCCAACTGTGCAAATAATGCAAGCAATTCATTTTTTCCAATTAGGAGAAAGCTAACTCGTAAACAAAAAGCACCTATGTATGTAACATGAGATAAAAATGGCATTTCATTTTCCTCGTCTAATTCAACCAAATAAATGCTCACATTATTTGTAGTGTTGGAAAACACATTGTCTCCATATAAGGTGTCAAGAAACAAGCAACCCATATAGTGTTGTAAAACCCTTTGCAACTGAGAGGAGACAATGTGTTTTCCAACTGTGTAAATAATGCGAGCAATTTATTTGTTCCAATCAGGAGAAAGCTAACTCTTACACAAGACACCTATGTATGAAACATCATATGAAAAAGGTTTTTCACCTCCCTCATCTGATTTGACCAAATAAATGCTCACATTACTTGTAGTGTTGGAAAACACACTGTCTCCATCCTTGACTCCAAGTCCCTCCGTAGCTAGCAAACTGCAAAATCAAAATGTGGAAAATGGAAATGCATCATGGTGACGAATGCATTTGAGCAGTTTATAGTCGTTTGGCCACTTACAACTCCATTTTCCTTTCCCACATGTCCCTTCCCACCCACCAAATTAGAAAATCAAAACCATGGAAAATGGCATGTTAGGTGCATTTTGTCTAGCTTTTTCACTTTAGACAAAGAGCACCTATGTATGTAACATGAGATCAAAATGGAATTTCACTTACCTCATCTGATTCAACCAAATAAATGCTCACATTATTTGCACTGTTGGAAAACACACTGTCTCCATCCTTGACCGCAAGTCTCTCCCCAACCAACAAACTGCAAAATCAAAATGTGGAAAATGCCTATGTGCCACAACTCCATTTTCCTCACTGGAACATCCCTCTCACCCACCAAACTCGAGAAATGAAAACTGTGGAAAATGGAAATGTTAGGTGGATTTTGTCTAGCTTTTTGAATTTAGACAAAAGAGCACCTATGTATGTAACATGACATCAAAATGGCATTTCACTTTCCTCATCTGATTTGACCAAATAAATGGTCACATTATTTACAGAGTTGGAAAACACACTGTCTCCATATATAGTGTTGTAAAACACTCTACAACTGAGAGGAGACAGTGTGTTTTCCAACTGTGTAAATAATGTGAGCAATTTATTTGTTCTAATCAGGAGAAAGGTATCTCGTAAACAAAAAGCACCTATGTATGTAACATGGCATCAAAATGGAATTTTCATTTTCCTCATCTAATTTGACCAAATAAGTGCTCACATTATTTGCAGTGTTGGAAAACACACTGTGTCCATATAAGGTGTTAAGAAACAAGCAACCCATAGAGTGTTGTAAAACCCTCTGCAATTGAGAGGAGACAATGTGTTTTCCAACTTCGCAAATATTGCAAGAAATTTATTTGTTCCAATTAGACAAATCTAAAGTAAAATGACATTTGGACTGTAGCAAAGAGTTGTTCAAAAATTTGAAACTGAACTTCATTACATTCTTGGAGCATAGGAGCCAGCTAACTCCTAGATAAAAAGCACCTATGTACATTCAAAAATGCATGAAAAGCATACATAATAACATACATGGAAACATACATAACATGAAAAAACATCATAGTGTGGGCCCCCCTAGATGAGGGATCAAAGTGATGAAACCAACAGGTAGGACCAAAAGTCTAGGAAATGGTAGGTAGGAGTTAACGACGCCGCCAGGTTGATTTTCTCACCTCATGTCGGATGAAAAAGGCAGGCCTGCACCTTAGCTTTGTCGTGAAGTTTCTTTTGTCTGGTACAGGAAAAGTGGAAGGGAATGACGTGGGACTTTTCTATTTTGAGAAAGAAAGGTGAAAATACTATTCGTTTCGTGGTATTGGACCTTTTCTGTTTCAAAAAATAAAGGTGAAAATATTGTTTTCTAGCAACGAATAGTCGTTCATTTCTTTAGTGTTCATGGAAAAATGAAAAAATGGCACATATGCAGAGTGGGTATACAGACCTTAGGGAGCTGTGAATGCCTGCAACTCTTCCTGTTGCTATCCACCAAAATGTCACTATCCAAAATTGGAGAAAATGGGACCTTGTCTAGGCTTTTTGATATTTGCAAATAATGGTTTTGAATGCCACATTTTTGGCTTTTTGTCCATGCCAAAAAAATATTTTGAAAACCCATTGGTGTTGACACATTTTCCCGGTGACAGTTGCAAGTATTAGGCCTTTTCTGTTTGCAGAAAGAAAGCTAAAAATACTATTTATTTCCAGTTTGTACGTTGAAGGCTAAAGGTTTGAGTTCACGTAGACAAGTTGGAGGAGAAAACTGATCAAATTGAGGTGACAGGTACTATCCAATAGTGTTGCAGAGGGTTTTACAACACTATTTAGGTTGTTTTTTTCTTAACACCTGGGGTTTTCCAACATGAATTGTTGCAAAATAGAATGAAGTGCGTACTATGAATCACACTATGTGTTGAGGGTTAATAGAGACCCCCTTAAATGGGAGATGTGCTATTTGATAAAATACAACATTGAATAACTGAAACCTAACATTATTTTTTCCAAATTGCAATCATTTTGTGCACTTTTTTTTTTCAGTCATGCAAAATTTAAATGCAATTTTTGCCTAAATTAAAAGTCCTCATAAAATTTGAAAGGGCTTTTCAATACATTCAGATTGACTATATTACAAAATCTCTTAAAGACATTGTTTCTGTTTAGTAAGAATGCATGTTGGAAAACCCTAGGTGTTAAGAAACAAGAAATGCATATACTGTTCTAAAAGCTTGTGCAAGTGAGAAGAGATAGTGTGTTTTCCAACACTACAAATAATGTGAGCATTTTATTTGTTCCAATCAAATAAATAATCTGAAATGACATTTGTGTTGAAAAATGAGGTGTTTTCTTAGCTTAATACTATGTAAAACTTTAATATTGCTAATCTAAGTAAGCTCTTTCTTTGTTACATATATTCTTTGTGGGTGATTATCTTGATTAATTAATTTTACTATTGTAGAATGAAGAGAGAAGTTGATAGAAGAACTAGACATGATATTAGAAAGATCACACAAGATATACCGTGGAGAAACCCTTTCGGGAAAAAACTCCACCAAGAATTATTCTATTATTCAATCTCTGAATTACAATAGCTCCAATTCTTGCTTGAGAATGCTTCTTTTGTCTTTACCAATCTTCTTCACACCTGCAATAACAATTATCAAAACTCTATTCAACTTGAATGAGATATAGAGACAATATGCAACCTTGTAATCTCCAAATGGTGATAATTACAATGCACAAGCTCAAGCCCTTGAGAAGGTATGCCATATTCCTTCAAGTTGAGTTATTCAGTGAAGAATAAAGCTTACAACATGTGCTTCATGCATTTGGGTGTCCCAAACTGAAGCTACAACTTCTCCTTCACTTCGGTGATAATTCCAAAGCTCTTCCTCAAAGTTGGCGCCCTTAAGTAATCCTACTTAACTGAGCCTTCAAAAATATCTTATCATGCATGAGAGGTAAATCCAATAAAGAATATTGGGCGCCCAAGTTGGCTCCAAGTGATTTATAGTTAACTAAAACATTTACTCAACACCATTTATGCAAGAATGGTCATCCCCTGTGAACTGGAGGTAGTCCCTGTTATTTGTCATACAACTCAAGTTATTAGCCATGCATTCCAAGTTAACTGAAGCTAACTACATGCAACTCAAAATAACCAACATGCATGCAACATGCACTTGGATGCAACTAAAGATAACTCAACTATAACTAAACTGAATTGAATTGAACTGAACTGAACTGAACTGAACTGAACTGAACTAAGTTGATTCTGAACTAAGCTGAGCTGAACTAAACTGAACTAAATTGAACTAAACTGAACTGATCTAAATTGAATTGGATTGAACTTCAAACATTCAAACATCAAATCCTAACTCCTAGGATCTTTACATGCATTCAAAAGTGTTAACTGTTACTTTGTATAGTTAACTGAACACAAGGTGAGTTTCACCTTACCATGTGTGCACCCACATGCTCCTATTATTTAGGAATAAAGTTACAAATGTCAATTTCATGATTTATTTCATCCAAATAATTAATCTCATCCTAGTCTTAGTGTTGTTGAACACATTCCAAGAATCTAGGAGATACATGAAATAATTAATGTTTAGGATTTGCAATTAAATGGCATCCTATTTCCAACAATTTGGTCTATATCAACCAACTGATCAAAAATTTGAAAGTGGACTGCATTACATTCTTGGAATAATGAAATAAACTCTTCATAACGAACTAACTGAAATGGGACAATGTGTTTTCCAACACTACAAACCATCTATAACAACAATGTGCCTTGCAAGTATCATAATACCTACTATTTTCCAATTTCATTAAATTCTTGGCACCTTGTTTTTCTATTTGCAAATAATGGTTTTGAATGCCACATTTTTTTTGGTTTTTGTCCATTCCAAAATATGATTTTGAAAACCCATCGGTGCTGACACGTTTTCCCGATGATGGGATAGGCTACGGTAGGTCAGAGTTAACGTCCAACCATCAAGTCTTTCCATCAATACAATTTGTCCATCGGACCTTCTTTTCTGTCGGGGCATTTTGTTCCAATCAAATGAACAAATTGAAATGACAGTTGGACTGTACCAGTAGATAGGACCAAATGTCCAGGAAAGGTAGGTAATAGTTAGCTGACATAAGACAGTGTGTTTTCCAACACAACAAACAATCTATAACACTATGACTTGTAGGTTTCCTAATACTTGTATTTTTCCAGTTTCATTACTTTCCTACTATCAAAATCACAAAAGGTTCTCTGCACAATCAAAAAACATACCAAATTGAGTTCAGGGGTGAGTAACCAATTGGTTTGTTACTTCTAAAAGGTTTTACAACACTCAGAGTTTTATGAAACACCGTGTTTTCCAAAATGATAGTGTACAAAATGGCAGCAAAAAGGGATGTCATCTAGACTTTTTTCTATTTGCAAATTATTATTTCGAATGCCACGTGTTGAGCTTTTTTCTCCATTCTGAATAACAATGTGAACTATGGCGAACATAGGATAGTGTGTTTTCCAACACAACAAGCAATCTATAACATTGTGCCTTTCAGGTTTCATAATACCTATTGTTTTACAATTTCATTACATTCCTACTATCTAAATCACAAAAGGTTCTCCAAACAATCACAAAACATACCAAATTGAGGTTAGGGGTGAGTAATGAATTGGGTTGTTAATTCTAAAAGGTTTTACAACAATCCAAGTTTTAGGAGAGTGTGTTTTCCAAAACGACAATGTATAAAATGGTGGCAAAAATGGGATGTCGCATGGATTTTTTGCTATTTGCAAATTATGATTTCGAATGCCACGTTTTGCATTTTTTTCTCCATTCCGAATAACAATGTGAATAATGGCGACATTCTAGGTTTTATGTGGTTTTCAAAATATAGCATTTCATTGCAAAACCAATAGATTTTGCTTTCTATAAACATTATTCAATAATTTCACTCATATTTCCACAATGGATTGTCACTTATTTTATTCAACAATGGAAAAATTCGAAAACCAGCATATGGGGAGGAAACGAAACAAAAATTTAAAAACCCTCAACACAAAACAACATTATCAGACCTGCATTTCAAATAAATAGCCCTTTTCCTAATGAAAACCTTGCAACATTCAAAATAAGAATGTGAACAATGGTGACGTTCTAGGCTTTATGTGATTCTTACAATGGTTTTTGGTTTTTGTAAACCTTATTCAGTTATTTTGATTTTAACAATGGTTTGTGGTTTCTGTAAATCTTATTCAGTTATTTCACTTATATTTCCACAATGGGTTGTCATCTATTTCATTCGACAACCACAAATTTTCAAAACCAACAGACAGGAGGAAACAAAATTAAAAAACCTTCAACAAAAAATCACAAAACAAAAACCCTGCAACGAATAGTAGTTCATTTCTTCAGTGTTCATGGCAGAATGACAAAATGATACATACATAGAGCGGATATACATACCTTAGGGAGCTCTGAATGCTTGCAACTCTTCTCATTGCTATCCACCAAAACGTCACTGTCCAAAAATGGAGAAAATGAGACCTCGTTTGGGCTTTTTGATATTTGCAAATAATAGTTTTGAATGCCACGTTTTGGCTTTTTGTCCATGCCGAATAATTATTTTGAAAACCCACCGACACTGACACATTTTCCCAGCGACGAGATAGGAGACGCTACATTAACGTTCGACCATCAAGTCTTTCCGCCTCGCTATTTTCCATCTGGCCACCTTTTCCATTGCGAGTCTTTTGTCCACCACAGGCCATCGGTATGGGGGTACGATAATATGTTATATACATAGGTGCTTTTTGTCCAGGAGTTAGCTTTCTCCCAAGTTCAATCTCACCCAAAAATAGACATTACAAATTAAGAGAGGATGCCAAAAATTAATTTTGGTAGTTGCATAAGATGGCATCATAGTTGTGGGTAGGTGGATGAAAAGTAAACAACTAAAAGCCATGAATAACACATTTGTGTGTTTCTTTTCTTCATGCTTCTCTCCTTCATTGCTAACCCTCCGTACTTACAAATCCAACAAAAATCTCCACCAAACAAGTGCATTCAACTGCCCACCGGTGATTTCATATAAACCAAATACCAACACCACTCATGCACACCCTTTCCACACATGTTGTCAAAGCCAAGGCATGGAATGGAAACTAGGAGCTAATGATTTCTGGTTCCCAAGAAACCCCAACCACATCCCTTTCTTTCACTTTTTCTCTCTTTTTGCATTAACAAGGGTTCCTACCCCACTAGGAACCAATTGAGGCTTAAGCAAATTTCTAATTTTGGTCTGTTTCTAGAATTTTTCCCACAATCAAGCCTACGGAGCGAATTAAATCATTTTTTTCCCCGATAGATTTAAAGCTGGTGAGGCCTGAGCTCAAATGTAAACCCATGCTTAAAGGACACCAAAGTCACTTCAGAGAAATCTTGGCAATTCCTTGTGACCTAGAGATCACTGCTAGTCGAAGGATTCACTCTGGCTCATATGGGTCAGTAGTAAAGTAAAGCCCAGGAGAAAGTTTATAAATTTTAACATATAATCCAAACCAGTAACCACTGAACAAGAACATATAGTGTACATATGTAGCGCACAAAATTGTCTATTCACTGAGAAATGCTTACAGTTGTACAGGCGTACTGTGGGTTTCTGGTGCACGATTTGCATACAAAATTATTGTCTAACTCTTGTAGGACTTGCCAAGACTGGAGTTAGAAAGCTAGGACACTTGCCGCAGAACACACCACGTTATCCCACGAACTCTAAACGGAAGCTGTACAGACCCTCAAACTATTTACGCTCTGCCCTCTTGCCAACGCAAATCACGCTAGTAACCTTCCAGAAACAAAAGCATACCAATAGATTTAGAGTTCTGAATTATCCCGAGATTCCCGATGCTAAAAAATGTTCGAAACTTTGCAAATATACTTTGTGTACTGCTTTTTGCTGGCTGCTATTGACTACAAATAATTGTCCTTTATTAGAAGGAAAACTGAAATTCCTTCCAGTAAAAAGGACCAGAGAATGAGGTTTTCAGAAAAGTATTTTAAAAAATCCACAAAATAAAACAACCTCAGTTGACACCTTTGATTTTCACCTTCTGTCACAAAATTTAAAGAATGCAGATTGGAAACAATAGTTTCCCCTGCAAAGGTAGGGACTAAAAGTGCCACAGAACATGTTCTAGGTAAACCATAATTTTTCCAGAGAATACATCGTTTTGAATTTTCGTGCGCGCATGCCATTAAATCATAAGAGAATTTAATACTGCATTCACTAAAGGAGCTCAAATAACAAGACGTGTAAGGTGTAAATTTATTACAGAGAACTTGGAGTGCATTCCCCGTCCCATACAATAGGCTTGACAGGAAATTCAAGCCTCTTAAGCAATTCTATTTAATACCCTCTCATCACTCAATTTAGTTAAAAAATATATTTCAAGTGCTACAATGTAAAAGATTAAGAATGTCTCAGTTTCTGTCCTAGAAACACCTGAAGCTCCATTAGAAAAAGTACTGTAGATATATTGATAGGTTGGCCATGGTAGAAGGGAGGTTCTTTAACCTCTCACACCCGCTCAACTTCAAGTATTGCAGCTGTGACAAATTGCCAATCGTCTCAGGGAGGTTCTTTAAGCTTCCACACCATCCCAAGTCTAAGTGCTGCAGTTGCGACAAGTTGCCAATGGTATCCGAAAGGTTCTTTAAGTTTATACACCCTTCCAAGTCCAAGTGCTGCGACTGTGACAAGTTGCCAATGGTATCAGGGAGGCTGTTTAAGCTTCTACACCCTCCCAGGTATAAATGCCGCAGCTGTGACAGGTTGCAAATGGTATTAGGGAGCTCATTTAACTTATCACTTGATCTTAAGTCCAAGTGCTGCAGCTGTGACAGGTTGCCAATGCTATCAGGGAGGCTATTTAAGCTTATACACCCTTCTAAGTCCAAGTGCTGGAGCTGTGCCAGGTTGCCAATGGCATCAGGAAGGTCCTTTAAACTTAGACACTCAAACATGTTTAGGTGCTGCAGCTGTGACAGGTTGCAAATGGTGTCAGGAATGTTACTTAACCTCTCACACCCTCTCAATGTGAAGTGTTGCAGTTGTGACAAGTTGCCAATGGTTTCAGGGAGGTTTACTAAGCTTCCACACCATCCTAAGTCCAAGTGCTTCAGCTCTGACAAGTTGCCAATGGTATCAGGGAGATTCTTTAAGTTTATACACCCTTCTGACTCTGTTGCAGCTTTGACATGTTTCCAATAGTATCAGGGAAGTTATTTAAGCTTATACACCCTCCCAAGTACAAGTACTGCAGCTCTAACAGATCGCCAATAGTATCAGGAAGGTTTTCCAAGCTTTTACATCCTCCCAAGTACAAGTACTGCAGCTTTGAAAGCATGCCAATCGTATCAGGGAGGTTTTTTAAGCTTTTACACCATCCCAAGTCCAAGTGTTGTAGCTGTATATTAGGAAGGGAAAACAGTGAAGACATTAAAAGGCTGTCCAAGTTAGAACAGCCTTTTAATTGCATTATTTTCAGTTGCCAAAATTCCACAACTTCGGAGTGACGTGGCTTGTTTACTGCTCTATCCATCCCCATTTCAAAGGAACAATGTTCCAACCTTAACCATATCAAACTTGGCGGAAGCATGGCTAGTGTGTCTTCTGTCATGCCTTCAATGGGCAGATTCTGCAAATGAAGATAACGAAGACCAGGTCTGTAAAGCATTTCAAGTCTCTGTGGATTGCCTTCACTGAGTCGAAGGCGAGACAAATTGATGTTGTTGGATAGGGTGCTAAAGTGGGCAGCCTCCCATAGTCCGCCCTCTTTTCCTCTTTGAGCAATGGTCCGTCCCATATCTCGCAAATGGTCATCTATAGCAAATGCTCCTTCATCGTCAATCCTTATAAATAACTTCATTGCAAGATTGGATAAGGCAGTGTTTACCATCTTGTATAAGGATTTCCAGAAAACAATGGGACATGTTTTCTGTTTTCCAATAAAAAAGCAAGCAATGTCCACAAATATTTCTTTTTCCTCATCCCGAAGAGCATTATACCTGATGTGGGATTCGGCCTGGGGATCTTCATTTATCTTCAATCCAGTCGCTTCGTGGATGCATTCGTATGAAACCCCAGCAGCATTGAAAATGTTTTTGTTTTCAGAAGTTATAATAACTCTGCTACCACGGCCAAGCCAATCCCCAACCAAAGCATCCAATTGTACAACAGAATCCACATTATCCAAAACAAGCAGCATACGTTTTCCTCCCAAACGATCTTTAAACAAAGATTTACCCTCGTCAACACTCTGCACTTCTCCCTCATATTTGGTCAATTCTTTAAGAACCTTTTTCTGCAAATTTGTAAGGCCTTTGGGTTCTGTAGCAATGGCGCAGACATTGAATACAGAGATATATGTTTCAAAATCAGAATAAACTTTATTGTACACGGCCTTCGCGACTGTGGTCTTGCCCATACCCCATATTCCAACTTTAACCACTTCATCCTTTGAATTGAGATTTAATTTCTGTACGAGAGCATTCTTCACACTGTCCATTCGCACTGGATCTTCTAACGGCACTATCTCCAATTTATTCTTCACGCTGTCCATTTCTTTTGGATCTTCTAACAGCACTATCCCCAATTTATTCTTGATGCTGTCCACGTCCTCTGGATCTTCTAACTGCACTATCTCCAATTTATTCTTCACGCTGTGCATCCCCATTGGATCTTCTAACGGTACTCTCTCTAATTTTTTAATGAGGTCATTCACCACCGTCTGTACTAGCCGAGCTTCGAAGCTGCAATGACCAGATTAGTTTATTAAAAACTGCAAAATTAGTACTACTTATCCTCGTTCTACTTCTCCGGAGAGACTTGTAAGAAAAGTTTAAAATAAAACTTTCAAGAGCATTTCTGAAAAATTAAAGTTAAAAGACTGAAATAAAATTTGCAAATAAAATATTTTTTTCTCGATTTTGTTGAACAACGGTGTTAAGTGGAGGCAAAAAGAGTAATAATTCAAAATAATTAAAAAATAATTGTTATTTTGCAGCTGGCTATTTCTCTAGGTGATTATAACTTTTTAATGTAAGTTAAAAATATTAAAAAGTATTTAGATTAAGAAAAAAAAAAACTAAGTTTTGATTTTTATCATAATAATATTAGATTAAAATTTTAAATTATTATATTTGAAAAATTGTTAAATTGAAGGTTGACAAAGAAACATATATGTTGTTTATTAATCAACGATAAGTTTATCATTCCAAGAACTTATATAGACAAGGTCGCGTTCCTACGAAATTCTTGTCAAATGGTGACAAAATGGTTTTGTTTTTTGATATGTAGACAAATTGAGAGAAGCACTAGTATAATAGAAGTGGGTTAGGTATGGAATCATTGACCAATTTCTAAATTATTATTTATGTTGTTGCTATCCTTGTCATTGACAACCCAACTAGTGGCTATAAACCTAGTGGTGACATTGTAGTAGACTATTGAACAAGAAGGTATACCAAACAAGGTTTTTCTCTTTCTCCCATTGCCACCATTTTTTTTACTTTGTTGTTGAAAATGGCTCCACATCTTGATTCGTTATTGGGGTTGCTAAGAATGGATTATTCTAAAAATTGCTTGCATTTCAAATATGTGACTCTACTATGAAGGTTTGAGTGCATGGTGAATTTTTTGTCACTAAACAACCTAATATTATATAAAAATATAATTTTAAAATATTGAATACTATTATCACCCACCACTACAAATTAACATGATATCACTTGTATGCCAACTATTTTTGTCACTTTAAAAAAATTCAATTTAAAAAAAATTGTGGTGTGACGTTATTTGTACTTGTGAAAATTTTCCATAAGTGTTCAAAATGAAATGAAAGTGAAATTAACTTAAATTAACTAAAATCCTTTAATATTCCAAATCCTTTGCTTTTAGCAAAAGAAAATTAGATTGATTTAGATTTAAATTATTGCAAATCATTGTTTAATATCTTTAGAATGGTTAAAATGTCATATAAATTACTCACCTCCCAGTACACATTTAATCACATCATGAGTAGATATTTACTCTTGCATATATACATCTGACCTTCAATATTTATCTCTATTAGTCTCTACCCCTTTATCTAAATCTATTTATCCCTCTTTCTTTCTATCCCTCTTTTAACTTTCTCAGTCTTCTCTCTTTATATATATCTTCTCTCTACTCTTCTATTTGTTGATGTTAATGACAACGTTAGCTGTATTCTTCCAGCGATCTCCTTTACTTCATTTGATAAATTAAATAGTAGCCTAAGGCTATTTAATTTATAGAGATCTACATTGAAGAGGCATGATTTTATAGAGGTGCGATTTGATCCAAGGCCAACATCTTGATTATTGAAGAGGCACGATTAATGAAGAGATGCATTTTAATGAGGTTGACCTCATACTTCCTTGGGACACAATTTTTATAGACATTCTTTTAGTGGATGACTTGTCTTTTGAAAGGTCATGACTTCTTCATCACCTTTTATATATAGTTGATGTCCTTCATTGTTCATCATCGATTTATTCTCTCATTCATCTCAAGTGCAAGTTCATTCATAAGAGTAGTTCGACATAGTTGAAGGCTATAGTTCATTGTTGTGAATTACATTTGATTGGATCTGTGTTAGCATTAGTTTTGAGGTGCACTCTCTTGGCCTCATTATCAGCCTCTAGTGTAAAGGAGTTTCTCATTGAGATTTAATATGTAAGTGATATATTGTTGTTGGGTTTTGCTAGCTCAAGTGGAGGGTTTTCCTAGGGTATCTGATGTGTTCTTGTGTTGTTTTTGAATTAATTTTTTGTGCTCTAATCTGATCATTAAAAAATAACATGGTATCAAAGTGGGTTTGAAGAACATCTTGATCAGATTATTATTACAATGATACTCTTTATTCTCTTTCTCATTGTTGCTGTCTTTTATCTCTTTGTCAAGATGGTGAACGGTCTTAAGATTGAGGATAGACTTGAGGGAGCATCAAATTTCACATCATGGAGATTCAAAATTATGCTCACCTTAGAAGAAAATGAATTGGTTGAGTTTGTGGAGAGAAAAGTCCTCGAGCCTACAAATGAGGAAGAGAAGGTTCAATGGAGGAAGAAAGATATTAAGGCAAAGAAGATGTTAGTTGATTCCATGAATGATCATATTGTTCCTATTATCTCCAAGTTGAAGACGATAAGAGAGATGTATAAAACTTTGGAGGAGATGTACAAATCAACACAAGCTAGGTACTTGCACTGAAGCAACAAATCCATCATGTGAAGATGGAAAAAGGAGAAACAATTATTGCTTACTTCATGAAGATTTTAGAGTTGAGAGATCAACTCTCTACAATTGGTCATGTGGTAGATGACAAGAACTTGACCATGCTTGCTCTTAATGGTCTTTCTTTATCTTCGGAGTCTTACATTCAAGGAATCAATGCAAGATTAAAACTTCCTAGGTTTGATCAGTTGAGGGTGGATTGCATTTAGGAGGAGTATTGGTTAACTGCAAGAGGAATCAATCAAAACTCTACTAATGAAGAAATTCATGTTCTCACCTCTCAATCCTTGAAGAAGAAAGGAAAAGATGGGAAGAAAGGATATTTCAAGAGGAATAGAGATAAAGGAGCTGATGGTGCTCCTGCATCTAAGAAGAAGAGGGACCTCTCCAAAGTCCAATGCTTTAGATGTGACAAGTATGGTCACTTTGCTAAGGATTGTCCAACCAGGCCTAAGCAACAAGCTACCATTGTAGATGTTGATGAAGTCTCTCCACAGAAGGATTCTTGTGAATACTTATTCTATTTGGCATTGTCAAGCAATGACCTACTGACACCAACACTTGGTTGATTGATAGTGGTGCCTCTCGCCACATCACCAGATTTAGGGAGAATTTAACAAACTTGGTGGAGAGAGATTCTAGTGAACAAGTCATTATTGGGGATGATGCTAGTTACTCGGTGAAAGGAATTGGTATCTCCACTCTCCACTTGGATTCTAAAATTTCCCTACAGTTGTGTGATGTTCTATATGTTCCAAGCATCAAGCGAAACCTTGTTTCCATTTCTGCCTTGGAAGACAAGGGTTACCAAGTTGCATTCTCTGAAGGAAAAGTTCTTTTCCAACTTCAAGACTGCTCGGGTGATTGGAGTTAGACATGAGAGCCTCTATAAGCTATGCACTCATCCAATTTAGGCTCTAGTGCATGATTCTTCAAGATTATGTGATCTTTGGCATCAAAGATTGGCTCACCTTCACTTTCTAGCTCTACCTATCATGGAGAAGATGGTCACGGGCCTTTTGAAGTTCAATCAGGAGCATGAAGGTACTTGCAAAGGCTGCACTTTTGTTAAGAATACAAAAGGTCCGTTTCATAGTAAAGAAAGTAGATCCAAATGTATTCTAGATCTTATTCACTCTGATTTATGTGGTCCAATGTCTGTTGCTTCTTTGGGTGGTTTCTTGTATTAAATTCTTTTTATTGTTGACTACTCTAGAAAGACTTGGATTTATTTCTTGAAATCTAAAGAATATGAGGTATTAAAAAGGTTAAAGGAATTCAAAGCTCAAGTAGAGAACCTATCTGAGAAGAAGATCAAAGTCCTATGATCTAACAATGGCGGAGAGTACACTTCTGGTAGCTTTCAAAACTTTTGCATTGAAGTTGGGATTAAGAGGGAGTTTTGTTTCCCTTATAATCCTCAACAGAATGGTCTTGCAGAGAGGAAGAACAAATCGATCGTGGAAGCAACCAAAGCCATGATTCATGACCAAGATTTGCAGAACTTCCTTTGAGTAGAAGCATCTAGGGCAACAGTCTATGTTCATAATAGAAGTCCTCACCGAATCCTGGAGAACATGACTCCTGAAGAAGCCTTTACTGGGAAGAAGCCATAAGTGAGTCATTTGAGGATATTTGGATGTCAAGTGTATGTTCATGTACTGAAGGAAAAGAAAACAAAGTTGGAGCCTTCTAGTAAGAAGGGGATATTTGTAGGTTATAGTGAAACATCAAAAGCCTACATAATCTACATTCTGGGCCAAAAATTGATCAAGAATAGTAGCTAGATGTCACATTTGAGGAAGATGTTGCATTTAGAAGATCCAAGGGCACTCATATGGAGATTGATAATGAAGAGTCTCCTCAGGATATGGAAGTTGACCATACGCCTGAGATTCAAAGGGAGATGCCAAAACCGAAAGAAGATGATGATCTAGTTGAGCCCTTGGAACCTACTGATGGGCCTACCAATATTGTGATTGGGAGAAAAATACCTCTCTAGGCTAGGAAAATAATGCAGGAGGTAGAAAGGTTTGCAGCTTCGAGAGGAACCTTCAGAGAAAGTAAGAGACCTCATAAGTTCTCTAGTTATGTTGCTTCGATGAGTCAGATTATTGAGTCTAAGCCTTCTAGTGTTGAGGAAGCTTCTAGTCAATAGGTGTGGAGAGATTCTATGACAAAAGAGTATCAGTCCATTCTCAAGAATGATGTTTGGGACATCGTTCCTAGACCCGAAGGAAAATCTATGGTATCCTCTAAATGGTTCTTCAATAACAAGCATGCGACTGATGGGAGCATTGAGAAGCACAAGGCAAGATTTGTGGCTAGAGGGTTTTCAAAAAAAGAGGGAGTTTACTATGAAGAAACATTTGCTCTAGTTGCTCGCTATACTTCTGTTAGGACCATCATTTCCATTGTTGCATATAAAGGATGGAAAATTCATTAGATGGATGTGAAGACAACTTTTCTAAATGTTGTAATCGAGGAAGAAGTTTATATTGAGCAACTTGATGGATTCGAGCTACATGGGAAGGAGTCTCATGTTTTCAGGATGAAGAAGGCCTTGTATGGTCTTAAGCAGGCTCCCCATGCATGGTATAAAAGGATTGATCATTACATGTTAATCTTGGGCTTCTCCAAGAATGATGCTGACTCAAGTCTGTATTTCAAGGTAATTGATGGTGAAGCATTGATTTTGGTTTTGTATGTTGATGATCTAATTCTTATTGGTGAAGAACACCTCATTATCAAATGCAAGAAGGAGTTGGCTTCTGAATTTGAAATGAAGGATCTTGGTCTCATGCATTACTTCCTTGGCTTAGAAGTTTGGCATAAGCCAATTGAGATGATTCTAAGTTAGGGGAAGTATACCATTGATATTTTGAAGAGGTTTGGTATGATGGATTATAAATCCATGTCTATGCCTATGGAGACCAACTTACATAAGTTGAAGGAGGCTACAACTAGTTTAGATTTGGTGGATCCCACGATGTACAGGTAGTTGATTGGATCATTGATGTATCTAGTCAACATTTGAGGGTATGTGCAAGATCATCATGGAAAAACAGGCCCTTAGGTGGCAAAAAATTTAGAAAAATCATAGTTAGGCAACTTGACATAAAAATTTGAATAAATTTTCTATATTATTTCAAAAATATGTAAGAATAGAATTTATAGAAACTTGAATGTAGTTTCTAAACTAAGTTAGGTTTGTTTAAAAAAAAATATATTAAATGGTGAAAATTTGAAAATTCAATGCAATAGTAATTACATTTTAGGGAAAAAAATAAGAAGCAGGTGTCTGTTTGACCACCCTAACCACAATAAAATGATAATATTTTTTTTATAATATTTTAGATATAATTAGAGGTCTCATGTCCCAATGTGATGCATATTTTTTTGTAATTTTTTTCAAGTAATTAATTAATTATGAATTTTTTATTACAACTTTTAAAAAATATAAAAACTCATATGTTTGACCACCTTAACTTGGTCAAAACGTTGTGAAAATCAAATTTTCTTTTTTTTAATCCTATAGTATGCAAATCATAGAATGTGATGCATGTTTTGGATTAAAAAAATGTGATACCATTTGAAGGTTATAGATGTTTTTTCAATCAGCCTATCAATCAGGAATTTAGTCGTAATTCAAATAGAAAATGAATAATAATTACTTATTAAATTCAAAGTAAGGCATAATTTAGATTAGTGGAAAGCTGAGAATCTCCTTTAAAAACCCTTTTCGTTTCATCAATCTTGGGTATAAGAAAAGTCGTTAGCCACATACCCATCATATTGGCACTTTTTGCCCCATCATGATCCTGCACATATCCTAGACCAAATATCTGCTATGTAGTGAGTGCACTCAGTTAGTTCATGTGTGAACCAAGGCAGATACATCTTGTTGCGGCCAAACATATTTTGAGATACTTGTGTGGCACAGTTGGATATGGGCTAAGATATTCTTTAGGTGTGGATTTGAAGTTGCATTGTTATACTGATTCTGATTGGGCAGGGTGTGTCACTGATTGGAAGAGAACCTCTAGATCTTGCTTTAGTTTGGGATCTACAATGATATCCTAGTGCAACAGGAAACAATCATTTGTAGCATTAAGTACAACAAAGGTAGAGTATATTGCAGCTTGTGTGGCAGCTCGAGAAGTAGTGTGGATTCAGAAGCTCCTTATGCAAGATTGTTTGGACAATCAATGGAGCCTACTATCATTCATTGTGATAACCAGAGCTGTGTGAGGCTTTCTGTCAACCCTATGTTTCATGAAAAAACTAAGCATGTGGAGATCAAATACCATTATATCAGAGATATGGTATTGAGGAAAGCAATTTCATTGAGGTATATTAGCACTAATGAGCAGACGACAGACATTCTCACCAAGCCTCTCTCCAAGATAAAGTTTGAATACTTTCGAAACGTGAGCTCGGTATGGTGGAGAATTAAGCCCTAGCTAAGGAGTCTCAGTATGAGTGATCCTCTTTAATGCATTTCTATTTGAGAGAGACTTGAGGTGCAAGTCGTTGTTAATGCATTTCTCTTTGAGATTTAAGTTGAAAGCCCTTGTTTCCACCCTTTGGGAGAGCCATGGTGGATGTCATATGTGTGACTCCATGACAACATCATGTGAGAGATTCTGTGATGATTTTATGTACATGTGTTTCACCCTCTGGGAGAGCCATGGTGAATATGATGATGAGGTGACAACATCATGTTGAGTGATGAGCACTTGTACATACCATACATGGGTATAGCGAGGATATCTGATATCACGATGAGGTGATATCTGATATCACGATCTGGTGATATCTGATATCACGATAGGTTATATCTGATATCATGATTAGGTGATATCTAATATCATGATGAGGTGATATCTTTCTTTCCCACATATGGGTGTAGCCATTGTGGTTGGCATCATGATGCGGTGATATGTCTTGTGCAGCTGGAAGTATCCTCCCTAGTTGAGAGGGAGTGTAACTTATGTTAATGGCAGTGTCAGTTGTATTCTTCCAACGATTTCCTTTACTTCATTTGATAAATTAAATAATAGCCTAAGGCTATTTAATTTATAGAGATCTACATTGAAGAGGCACAATTTTATCGAGGTGTGATTTGATCCAAGCCCGACATCTTGATTATTGAAGAGGCATGATTAATGAAGAGATGAATTTTAATGAGGTTGACCTCGTACTTCCTTGGGACGTAATTTTTCTAGAGACATTCTTTTGGTGGTTGACTTGTCTTTTGAAAGGTCATGACTTCTTCATCACCTTGTATATATAGTCGATGTCCTTCATTGTTTCATCATCGATTTATTCTCTCATTCATCTCAAGTGCAAGTTCATTCATAAGAGCAGTTTGACATAGTTGAAGGCTATAGTTCATTGTTGTGAATTGCATTTGATTGGATCTATGTTTGCATCAGTTTTGAGGTGCACTCTCTTGGCCTTATTATTGGCCTCTATTGTAAAGGAGTTTCTCATTGAGATTTAATATATAAGTGATATATTGTTGCTGGGTTTTTCTCCCTCAAGTGGAGGGTTTTCCCAGGGTATTTCCTGTGTTCTTTTGTTGTTTTTGAATTAATTTTTTGTGCTCTAATATGATCATTAAAAAAACTAACACTATCTATTAAATTTTATTGAATAACTATTTTTATTTAGCTTAGAACTATTTTAAAATTGTTATTTATTAAAAATATTTTATAGTTTTTTTTTTCTATTTTTTAAGTTTGCATTCACATTTACACCATCATCATATGATAAATAGTTTGTTCTTTTATCTCTCTATTTTTTTTTAATTCTTAACTTTGTAAATAAACATATCTAATTTAAGAAATTAAATTTTAATTTTATTGTAAATTCAAGATTTGCTAATAATATATTTTAATTATTTGAAGAAGTTAGAATTTTTCACAAAAATGTAACAAATTTTTAAATACATATGATACACATTCATTTCAAAGAACTTGTAATGTATTTATCATTAAAAATGTTGGAAAAAATCTTTAATTGGAACCTTATTGACATATAAATCTAACTATACCTAATTCTAAGTCCAACTATTATTTAGTTATATTCCATTATCTCTTTTATTCAGTTAAAATATAAGTCTAACTATACCTTATTCTATATAATCATAATTATAGAGATTAAAATAAAATTAAACATGTTTTTAAATTTGAACAATAATTTTTTTTTATGATCAAATATCATCTCAAAATTTTATTCACTTAAATCCCAAATGCTAATTCTAGTTCTAGCCCTAAATTTAGCCTAATCTAAATTTTAACTCTAAACATAATTAAAATACTTTTAAAATGATAATATTTAGATTTATAATTATAATTTAATTAATAATTTTTATTTATTATTATTATTTTTTATATTTAAGTGCTATCAAAGGGGATAGCACCCATTTACATTGATTTAGGTTCAACGAAACATGCCAAAGTACATTCAAAACCACAACCTTTCCCATTTTACATTATCAAGTGATGGTTAACCACTGCCAGACTCCTACCCATTCCCAACACCTTAACCAGGCTGCTCTCACTTAGCCACAACATGCCAGAATCCATATACCTAGAGAATACCTCCATGTTGGAATTCATGACTCCTGCTCTATAAACTTCCCATGTGTTTGCTTGAAAGTTCTCCCTTGCCTCCATACATATCCTAAGAGCCTCCAGCTCACACATCTCACCCTCATCCTCATCAACACCAATGTCAACTACATCAAGGAAAAGCTTGAGGCGACTCACCAGACCACCTGCCACCATCTCTAATGTCACATTCACCATAGCTTGAACATTATCCTCTGCCACAAATACCACAAAGAGTTCCACCATCCTTTCCTGAGAGTTGAGAATGTCAACCAATAGTCCGATAACAGCTTCATAGATCTTCCCATCACACCAGTGACTATCCTCCTAGAGTGCCCCCTTCACCATGTTTACTATCTCTTCCAACACTGCTGGGTGATGGATAAGGAAGAGTTTCCCACATTGCGCCATGAGAGTCTCTTCAGTGCACATGCAACTTAGCTCGAAATAGTGCACCATCCTTGCTTTCTGTTTGGTCCTCCAAATTCGCTTGTGGGAAAATTATATGTTTCTCCCCACCAAGCACGAGAAAATATAACTTGTGAAGAGAAAATACTAAAACATATGGCCTCTTTCCAGATTCTGAATCAAAAAACAAAATCTATGACCAAATATACCATCTACAACCATCAACTGCCAGCATGTGATACACGTATCTCAACACCCAGTCACTAGCTTGAGGCAGTGCCAAGGAAGACACCTCAATGACCCAAATTGTCTTGGTCTAAGATTTCCTGTAGCCCAAACCATCGATCCGTGGAGGAATCGACGTACACCAAATTTTCTTGAGATACTCCGTAATTGACTAGTAGATCTGCAACTTTATTTGCTTCCCTATATATGTGTGAGAGAAAAAAGTCATGAATTCAACTTACCCAGCATTGTTTTAATCATCACAATCTAGTTGTCAATTTTCTAGCTTGGCGACTTTCTAGAGGAGATTTCCTATATACAAATTTGTGAATCAACTTTAATTTCCACAACATCTATACCTTTCTGAATGCATAACTCCAAACCTAACTCCAAGGCTTCCAACTCAACAATGTTGTTGAAATGAATACCCAATCTCTTTGACGTTTCCCACACACATTGGCCTCAATTGTCTCTAATTATGCATCTAGCATCTGCTCACCCAGGATTTCCTTTGGCGGCCCCATTGAATTTTAGTTTCCATTTTAATCTCACCAGCTGCAACTAGTGCACATCCTTCCTTTTAACCTTACCCATCCCGAGTGTCAATGGCTTAGGAGTTTTGAGTTCAACCCATACCTTTTGGGTCTCTTCATCTTGCCTTGTAAAATTTTCCTTAGAGCCTATATTATTTCTATTATTTGTTGTCTCAATGATGGCTCCCTAAATTTTTGCAATAAGAAGATCCTCGCTTAGGTATTTCTCCTTGAAGATGTGTCTATTTCTCTCCTTCCACATATTCCAAACAACCAAGGATGACACCATTATCTAGATTCAATGCCAAAAGCCGTTCTTGTTTGCAATCGGCCAACTATTCAAGAAATCCTAAATCTTCAACTGCCTTGGTCCCTGGAGACGAAAGGCCTCTTGCAACCAACCCTAACATGCGGAAGCCATAGGGAAAGTGATAAATAGGTGATCTACGCCTTCCTCCTCTTGATCACATAATACACATCTAGACGAGCCAACAATCTTGATTCTTTTTAATCTCTCACATGTAAGACAATGTTGATGAAGGGCCACCCAAAGGAAGGCACTAGCTTTGGGAAAAACTTCATGTTTCCAGTAGAGGGTGGCCATCCATATCTTCTCCTCACTATGAGCTAATTGGAGATGGTATCCCAATTTAGCTGAGTATTCCCCAGATGCAACCTAACACCATATTATTGTATCCTCCCTATTGCTCAGATTAATTGTCCTGTTGATTAGTTCTTGAGCCATTGCCTCTTTCAATTCTTGTGGTAAGGACATATAATCAACATCTTTCCACTTGTAATGACCGCCTACTATATCGTCATCTCGACACACATAGTCTGCCACCTTGATTCCATACTCCTATAGCCGATCCACATATTGACCTAAATCAAAAATTTCTACCAAGCTTTTATGGCCATCCCAAGAGTCCATCTAGAACAATTCCTACCTACCATCCCCAATTTTCCATGAAAGGTGGCTAGTGATTAAGGGCCTGCAGTTTATTATTGTTGGAAATAGGATGCCAATTAATTGCAAATCCCAAACATTAATTATTTCATGTATCTCCTAGATTCTTGGAATGTGTTCAACAACACTAAGATTAAGATGAGATTAATATTTGATGAAATAATCATGATTATTGACATTTGTAATTAATTCTAAATGTAAGAAGCATGTGAGGGCGTCCATAGTGAGTTCCTAAATAATAGGAATGCATGGGACACTCACATGGTAAGGTGAAACTCACCTTGTGTCTAGTTAACTATATAGAGCAACAATTAACACTTCTGATTGCATGAAAAGATCCTAAGAGTTAGGTTGATGTTTGCATGCTTGAAGTTCGTTAAGTTCAGTTCAGATCAGTTTAGTTTAGTTTAGTTCAGTTTAGAATCAGTTTAGTTCGGTTTAGTTTAGTTCAGTTGGTTCAATTATCTTCAGTTGCATGCATGTTGGTTATTTTGAGTTGCATGTAGTTAGCTTTAGTTAACTTGTAATGCATGGCTAATAACATTGAGTTGTATGACATATAACAAGGACTACCTCCAGTTAACAAGGGATGACCATTCTTTGGGAATGGTGTTGAGTAAATGTCTCAGTTAACTATAAAGCACTTGGAGCCAACTTGGGCGCCCAAGATGCTTTATTGGATTTACCTCTCATGCATGATAAGATATTTCTAAAGGCTCAGTTAAGTAGCTTTACTTAAGGGTGCCAACTTTGAGGAAGAGCTTTGGAATTATCACCGAAGTGAAGGAGAAGTTGTAGCTTCAATTTGGGACACCCAAATGTATGACACACATGTTATAAGCTTTAGTCTTCACTGAATAACTCAACTTGAAGGAATATGGCATACCTTTTCAAGGGCTTGAGCTTGTGCATTGTAATTATCACCATTTGATTATTACAAGGTTGCATATTGTCTCTATATCTCATTCAAGTTGAATAGAGTTTTCATAATTGTTATTGCAGGTGTGAAGAAGATTGGTAAAGATAGAAGATGCATTCTGAAGCAATAATTGGAGCTATTGTAATTCAGAGATTGAATAATATAATAATTCTTGGTGGAGTTTTTCCCGAAAGGGTTTCTCCATGGTACATCTTGTGTAATCTTTCTAATATCTTGTCTAGTTCTTCTATCAACTTCTCTTTACATTCTACAATAGTAAAATGGATTAATCAAGATAATCACCTACAAAGAATATATGTAACAAAGAAAAGACTTACTTAGATCATAAATATTAATGTTTTACAGAGTATTAAGCTAAGAAAACGTCTCATTTTTCAAAAAATTTGTACTTCCACACCACCGATTCGCCCTCAACATTTGCTATTATTAAGATTCTAGAAGGCTCCCCAACTGTCCAAATATTTGTTTTGCAGGATATGACACCACTACTTCTCAGTGTGCTTGTACATCTTCCAAACTAATTTGGCACCCAAGGCAGTATTCTGGAGCCTAATCTTTTACAATCCAACCCTGCCATCCTCTTTTGCTTTACATGTTTTATCCCATCCTATGAGCAGTATTCTTTTTTCATTCTTGGAGCCTTCCCATATGAACTTCTTCAAAACTTTTTCTATGTCATCTTCTACCTTCATAGGTGCTTCATAACATGACATAGTATATATCGGGATTGCTAACAATACAACCTTAGCCATTATTATTCTCCCAGCCAATGTGAGCCAGTTATTCTTCCATGCCATTTCCTTATTTTTTCACTTTCCAACCACCTCTTCCCAATGTTTTTCTTTACATATACCATAAAAAATTTTCACCCTAAGGAATTTAGCTAGCAATTTCCCCACTTGAAACTCCAATATTGTAATTATGGCCTATTGCATCGATAGCCTTGTATTGAAAAAGTATATACATGATTTCTCCTTGTTCATTTTCTGGCCCGATTGTTCTACATAATCATCAAGCACCCCTTTTATGCGTCTGGCTTCCTTTATGCATGCCTCTCCAAGTAGAGTGGTGTCATCTATGAACTGTGAGTGAGTAACCAGATCCAAATTTGGAGTCACCCGCACACCCTTCCATTCCAGCCACTGGCTTCTATTTTTGATGGAACAACTTAAAGATTTGGCCATGATCACAAATAAGAATGGTGATAGGGGTCACCCTGTTTGAGTCTGTTGGTGGCCTGTATGCAGTGTTCCATTTAGCGAGACCAAGAAATGAACAGAGGAGATGAAATAGAATATCAATTTGTGCCATTAAATGTTGAATCCCAACTTCTCCATTACCTTCATAAGGAAGCCCCAGGAGACTTTATCATATTCCTTACAGACATCCAACTTGATAATCATCCCCGCCTTCCTGCTTGTCTTAAGTTTATGCACTGCTTCTGATAGTAGCAGGATGCAATCTGTGATTTCTCGACTAGGCACGAAACCATTCTACTTTGTGGAAAATATTTTTCCCAACACCAACTTGAGTCTATTGGCAAGCACTTTAGCTATCACCTTATATACAGTGTTATAGAGCAAAATGGCCCTATAAAAGGACTAGAATTCTAGTTTTTTCGAGACCAAGGTGATCATCGAGTTGTTTAGATCCTTCACAAACCTCATTGTTCTATGAAAATTTTCCACAAGTCTCCAAAGATCGTCCCCAACAAAGCTCTAACATTCCTCGAAGAATTTTTTAGTGAACCCATTAGGCCACGACACCTTGTTTGGGTGAAGTTGAAATAAGGTGATCTTAACTTCTTCTTTAGTTACCATGTTGCATATCATATTGTTATCAACTTCATTTACTCGCTTACTTATCAATTCTAGGATACTACCATCATCTTCCTATGGCCTTTTGTCTCCTAGTAGATGCTTAAAAAATCTAACCACCGCCTTGCCCACCTCTGACAGACCTTGAGCTGTGAAACCTTCCAAAGTCTAAATTTCTTCTATCTTGTTAGCTGCCCTCCTATCCAGCACCGAAGCATGGCAGAACTTGGAATTTGAGTCACCCTCAGTCAGCCAAACCTCCCTTTATTTTTCCCTCCAATAAATTTCCTCCCTCTTGAGGATCTCGACCAATGTTGCATTCAACTCTTTCTCTTTGAAGAATTCTTCATTTCTCATGCCATCCGTGATTACTTTCTCATTGAAGGCTTCCAATTCATTCTCCACCTTTTCTTTCTCCATGAATATATTTTGGAACTTCTCCTTATTCTAATCCTTCAACTTTTTCTCAAGAAACTATAACTTCTTTACTACTTTGAAACTGATCGAACCTCCCACCCTAGCTTCCTTCCACCAACTTTCTAGTAAGCCAACCATGCTACTTTCCTGCCACCACATATTTTGGAATTTGAAACTTGTCTTTAACAATTTTGTCCCATCAATGATCATTAGTTCTGGATTGGGAAGTGGTCCAAAATCGACACAGGAAAAATTATAGCTTAGACTTGCATACCGAGATTGCTCCAACTCGAAGAGACCAAGAATCTATCCAATCTCTCAGTAATAGCAATGAAATCTTTGTGTTTATTGGTCCAAGTGAAGACACCATTCTTTGTAAGATAGTCAACTAACCCAACCTCGACCACAAAGCTTTTGAAGTCTGTAGTTGCTCGAGAGACACATCTAACCCCACCACAACTCTTTTCTAACAAATCCAAAATGGCATTGAAATCTCCACCAATGATCAATCTGTCCCTTAAGTAAGGGTGGGAAAATTCCAGCACCGAGGACCAGAGCAGCCTTCTCCTCCCATTTTTTCAGACCATAAACGTTTATGAGCACAAAGTGACAATTAAGACCAAGATCAAATACTTTGGCTTCCAACCAATTTGTTGACAATCCGATAACTTCCATAGAGACTGCAACATCTTTCCAAATTAGACCTAATCCCCCAAAATTACCCCAAGAATCCTAGAAATAACCATTCCAATGTTGACAATACTTCAAAAACTTCATCCCATCTTCACCAAAGAGCTTAGTTTCTTGTAGCAGGATAATGTTGTTATTTCTTTTCTGAAAATGACACCTAAGTAGGCGTTGCTTGTCAAGGGCCTTTAGGCCCCTGACATTCCAAGTTGTTATCTTCATTATTTCCCAAGGGAGGGGCTTCCTCCCTTGGTACTTAGGAATTTGGTTAATGACATTAGGGAAATTCTTTGTAGCTACCTCCTCTTCCCTCAAATGCTTGAAGTATTTTCTTCCTCGGGGGTTACTAGCTATGCCAAATTTTCCCACACAGGTGCTTTACTGTCGATTGGGAAATGCATCTATGCTCAATGATATTTAGTGCATCTTCTAGATCAACATGTGAATCTAGGTCATCACTTGCTAAAGAGGTGACCTCAACATCCTCTATTTTCTCTTGATCGTGGCTCTTCCCCTGAAGAGGGGAATTCAGCTATGAATCATCTATTTTCTTCCAATGATTCAATACCTCGAGAGGTTTTACAGAAGGAATTGCATTCACACCACCATTTGCATCATCATCCAACTAAGTTTCCTTCACTACCGGGGTAGCAGGAGAGGACTTGGGGACAAAAGGAAGCCTTTCCTCATGTGACTTCTTCTTCCAAACTCTCTTCATTCCTTTTGTGCATTTTGACTCTCGATAATCGCAAGTGCTGCAGATGAGGCAAAACTTTTTTGAGTCTTCAACTTCTATCTCTTGGAACCGACAATCCCCATCCACCAGAAGGCATATTTTACTAGGAATGGTATTGATTGCCGTAACTTTTAGTCTAGTGTATTTGTAAAGGTCATCATCCAAGATGCTCATGTCTATCTCCATTAGGGAGCCCGAAGAGTGACTGATTTTTTCCAAACAATCTCTAGTCCAATACTCCATTGGGAGATTGTAGAGCCTAATCCAGACAGGTTGATCATATGGCCTCAATTTTACTAGATCAAAATTTGGATTCCAGGGCTACATGTATAGGGGAATATCATTCATGAACCACATGTCACCCTCCATAACCTGCTCTTTTGCTTCATCATTTGCAAAAACTACTAGAAAGAAACCTTTTGTGAGAAATATTATTAGGACTTATGTTTCATATTGTTCCTTCATACAACATTGGATCGAGGCTTGATCAGGCATACCCCCAATGAAGCAGCAAATGAAAGAAAAATCCCTAAGAATAGCCGAGTCCACCTTGATTTCCTTAGAGAAATCAATTTCCAATATTCCTTCTTCGGCTTTCAGATTAGGGTTGCGCTCCTCTACCAAAGCCCACCTCTCTTCAGGTCACCGAGCATTCCACGCTCACCTATCCCTTTGATTTTTTCTCAAACTTCTATGGACCGACCAATCCTCCCAACCTTTTTTCCTCCTGCTTGAATTTTTCCAATGAGTCAGAAATGACCTACTCCACTTATGGTTATGCTTTTGTGGTGAATTTGGTAAATCATACCTTTTACAGGCTACTCCCACTCCTTCCACGAGTGCAGGTGGTTCAGGGGTATCATGTCTTTTATGAACAGGGGTGCTTCCATCCCTGAGATTTGCTTCCTTCCTCCAATAAAATGGGTGGCACTTGTCCACCCATCTCCCTTCTGCAAAACCCATTAGGGCAGATAATCATGTTGCCCATCTAATGATTTGTCCTCAGGTGCTTCATCCCCCTAGTGCAACTTTGCATTGTCATCACTCCTTTAGCACTCACCATTGTTCTACAAAATCTCACCAGCCTTCCTTGCTTCACCAACTTTCGTTGCCACGCCACCTTGTGAACTTGCTCCATTGCATGCCATCCTATAATTTAATTAATAATTATAAAATTAAGATCATAGATAATTATTTAAATTATAATAACCTTAACTATAATTATTTAATTAAAAAATTATAATAATTATTAAGATTATAGTAAAATTGATTCAAACATTTATTGTTATTTCATAATAGTTTTAAATTTCAAAATATTATTAATAAATTAAAATTATATTTAATATATGTTTTAATTCTAAAACTAAATAATTGCATAAAAAAAAAATCTATATAATTTAAATTCCAATGAAAACAATAAATCTTACTTTAATTAATTTTTACCTTTTAATTAATTATAATCCCCATTCTAATTTAAATAAAAATATACAATTATAATTGTAATTAATCTATATAATCATAAATATAATAATAAACATAACCCCGTGTTAATGCTTGAAATGTTGATTTTGGCTCCTATGGACAACTCTTGCTCTTCTAGGGTTTCTCACCTAAAAGGAGAGAGATAGGAGCAAAAATGCTAATGGTTCATTCAAATTATGCTATGTGCAATGTTGTCTAATGTAAATGAAGTTAATTAAATGCAATTGACTTATCTAAATGAATGAATATGAATGCAAAATTGAAATTAAAGCTATGCTTGAAAACACATGTGATATGTAAACGATGAAGTAAATGAAAAAAATATGCAGAACATAATAAGATGAGTTAAATCAGACTGCACCTGGGTGAAGTATGATGAATTTGGAATGTTTTGGATGCTCGCTGAAATTACTTAATTTTAACAGTGGGACTCTTTCACCCAGGGTGGTGAATTAGTCCTCCTCCTGGTGAAAAGCTGCTAGAAGCAAGTTTTTGTCTGTCGGGATCCAAAATTTGACAAAATTCAGATTTTTAGTCCTAAGGTGGGACTCATTCACCATGGGTGGCGAATCAGTCCTGTCCCAAATTTCTAAAAAATCAGGAGACAACTCTAC
This sequence comes from Sequoia sempervirens, assembly GCA_007258455.2. NCBI lineage: Eukaryota > Viridiplantae > Streptophyta > Pinopsida > Cupressales > Cupressaceae > Sequoia > Sequoia sempervirens. Next base: position 516,070,707 of record VDFB02000017.1, read on the forward strand.
AACACTAGATCTGGAAATCACTACTTGTCAGGTTGTCAAAGTCAATTTTGCAGGAAATGGAGAAAAAACCTTCTCCAAGCTTGTCAAATCTACACACAAAAGGATGCAAACAAACATGCAATAGGGGAAAAATGGTTTAGGGTTAGTGAATATGGGTTTTCCTCGGTCAATCCCCACATTTGGTAATCAAACCCTTAATAAAATAATGAAATGCAAAGGAATGATAAACTAACAATATGAAAATGCTATCAACTTACCAAACCCTTGATGATGCAAGTTTGAAGTAACGTCAATGTATGCTTCAAAGTGCTTGAATAGTGCTTGAAAAGATGTTGTAAAATGCTTGAATGCTTGAATGAATAGGTGAATAAGTGAACTTGATCAATGGGGGCTGAAATGAGGTGAAAAACACTTATTTATACACACTCGTGCCTTAGTTACCTGTTCATACCTCATCACAGGCCGACATTGAGTGTTTTTGAATAAAATCTCGAAAGGAAATTTAAAATATTGTGAGTTTGGGGCCAAGGCGGACTCATTCACCACCCATGGCTAATGGGTCCCACCTAGGACCTAAAAATGTGTGTTGGGAAATATGTTGCATCTAATGTTGTTTGTCAGGATAATACTAAAAAATACACTTAATTAAGCAGATGAGAACATAAAGTGGCCAAATAAAGCATGAGAAAGGGATAAATAGTGAAGATGTGCCTAGAAAAGTGTGAAATCTTGTTACAAGACTTTACAACACTTCAAAATAGGACTTGTTGATCAATAAAAAGGTGATTTTTAGGTGAATTGTAATTAATAGAGTCTAGAAGAATGTAGAAATGTCTTACAACATTTCACAACACCTTCATAAGACACCATTATTTGAATTTTAGTACCTAAATAAGTATGTTCAAGCCATGTCACAACATAAAATGAGAGCAAAATAGACAAACACCATGAAACCAGACCTAAAAGGCCATGAAAATGACAAGGGGCCATTTTTCTATGACACAATGCTTAATTATTATTTGAGGCTAGTAGTTTTAATAATTGAAATAATTAATTATAAATATTGAAATCTCATTTATTATTTATTAAAATTTTAAAATTATGAAATATTATAAATAATAAAATTCAATTATTCATTAATTAAAATATTAATAATGAGATTGATCTTATTGGAGTTGGAAGGTTGGAAGTTGGTTTTTGCTCTGCAACAAAGGACTAGTGTGCGTGTGAGGGTATTGGTGGTGGGGTTCACCTACAGATTGTGGAGGAGGCTTGGCCCTCCCCCACGATTGTTTATTATTTCTCCTAGTGTACAATGATCCTACCTCATGCCTAGTGGTATCTTCTTTTAATTTTGTTTGCTGTGGGTGTGATGGGGGCATCTTATCAGTTGATCCATTAGTGAGTGGCTGCATATGTGGCTCCGTGGTGTTAATCTGAAATGATGGTTGGGGATATGAAGAATCCCCTGAATGGTTCCATTAATGAATCTACCAAAGCAAATGTAAATAATATGCCTCCCAAGTCATTCTAAGACATCGTCATAGGAGAATGGGGTCGGCTTTCATAGGGAACCAAGTTTGTGCTTAAGGGAGTCAGTGAAGTGCATGAAGATGGAAGAGAGGAACAAGGTAAGCACCGCCCGTCTCCTTCATTGAAAGTTGTGTTGATTCCTAACAAAACCCTAGATGAGGCAATAGCCGAAGAGGATGGTAGGTTGTTGAAAATTGCTATATTCTTTGCTATCGTCGATCCCAATAGGGTTTCAGAAAGGAAATAAATGGTGGAATGGTTTCATAATATTTGGGAAAATAAATTAGGGTTTCAATTATATTATTGTTGTATGGTGCAAAAGGGATTGCATGTCCTTTTCTTTAATAATCATAATTCTTAGGAGGAGTTAATAAAAAATAATTTTGGAATGTTGGGATGGTTGTCTTCTATGCCTTGGTATGGATTCCTGAGGCACTAGAAGAGGAATTCCTATCCCTCTCTATCCCTAGATGGTTGGTTATCAAGCATGTTCCCCCTTACCTCTGGAAGTTCATTCCATTCTTGTTGGAACCGTATGGTAATGTGTTCAAAGTTGATGATACTAAAACCCCTCTCCCACACTTTGATGCACAGGCCTTGGTATCCTTATCTCTAGGAGTAGATCTTCCAAAGTTCTTGGAAATTAAATTGAAAAATGGAAATGTTTGTTGTGAATTAGAAAGCTTGGGAGGGCTAAATGATTGCTACTTGTGTAGAAACAAAGGCCATATCAAAAGGAACTTCCCTAATAAGAAATAAAACCAACAAAAATAAAAAGCAACCCTCAATGATTGAAGGGTGGGTGGATGGATATGAAAATAAGGTGGAGGGAACTGTGGAACACAGTCCTACTCTGAAGAAATTAAATGAGATGTATTCCCCCTCAAACCTTAAGACCAATAATAAGAAAAGAAATAATTCACCTCAATAGGTGAATATGGAAGCAACCAAAATCAATAAAGGTGCATCACATGTCAAGGATATTTTTGCATCTCTAATGCATGAAATAAATAACAATATAATTGATGGAAATGTAGAGAATGAGGAATTTATCAAAGAAAAGGAGGATTCTAATCTTGGTCATGAAATAAGGTATGATAAACCAGTAAACATTGTCAAACTAAATGCCCAACAATTGGCCCTACAAAAAATAAGACAAATTAAAGAACCTAAAGAAAGCAATCTAAAACCATCCAAAGAGATGTACTCCTTTAATTCAAAATACTTTAAGGAGAGTAATACAGTGGAACCTCAACCTGAGTGTTACCCCTTGGAAATAAATGGGGAGATGCCAGTACATCTAGAATTGAAATTGAAACTCTAGACAATGGGGATTGTTCTTAGGATCATGATGTGTATCGGGAGGAAATACCTACTAAGGAACTAATATTGATCTTGAGGACATACACCTTGATGGTTTGGAGGATAGATTGGAAAATTATTTTACCCTCAATACTGCACCTTTTGTAAATGGGAATGAAAAATTTGATGAATTGTGGTCCCTAATCTGGCAATGAATCCTCTTAAACATCTTGATGGAGTGGTGAGTTCTGATGGATTTGCATCACAATTAGGCATGGAGTCTGCAGATGACCTACAACTATTCTCTACTAACAAGACCACCGATGAAGAAGAGACTCCCATGGAGGTCATAATAAAAAGACCCGAAGGTATAGGAAATAGAAAGGATTGAAGATCGGTAAACCCCCGGATAAAGATCCAAATCAAATCCAAAAGGACAAAAGAAAGAAGCTTAGTGGGATTGCATTACCTCCTAATACCAAAAGAATGGAAGCAAAAATAGACTCCCCAAATGTTTTGATAACTTCAAATGTAAGGGACCCCACCCAATGAACAAACATAATGGATGTCAATTGCATTTCCTGGAATGTGAGGGGACTTGAAACCCTTGATAGGAAACATGTTGTTAGAAGATTCTTAGCACAAAAGAAGGAAAAGGACTTTGTCCTGCTGCAAGAGACCAAAGCCATTGGCTCCACCTTAGAAACTAGTCTGAGGGTGATATGGAAAGAAGAACATTATTTTTCCACTAAGCATGAAAAGGGAAAATGAAAGATGTAATTCTGAGGGAAAATAATTGGTCACATTTTGTGGATAGCTTTGTGACCTCCCCTTGCAACCGAGCTGTAGATGGGTGATTGTTAAAAAAAAAGAAAAGATACTTTGGGATCTACTCAGTGTATGTGGCTAATGATTATAAGGACATGATCCTCCTTTGGAATTGAATATATAGCTTGGAAGATATCCCTTGGCTCATTGGAGGGGATTTTTATTTTGTAGAGCCGGGAAGATAAATGAGGTGGAATCTGCCTAGATTGGAAAGTAAATGAGAGGTTTTATTGGAAAGGAATGAAATCCAAACTAAAACTTGAAGAATCTATTGAAGGAAAAAAAAAGACAACAAAAGCATTTGGTTTACATGGTGCAATTCTCAAAAAGGTGGTAGGAGAATCTATTGTAGGATTGAAAGGTTCTACATAAGCAAAGCATTCTTCTTAGTCACCTTGATGTAAGAAGGATGTAAAGTTGAAGTGAATCCATACTCCTTATTTGATCATCACCCAATAAGGGCCAAGTTTTTTCTCAAAGAGGGTGTGCCAAATGTTGTTGGTAGCAGTAATGGTTTCTACCTTAATACCAAACTCCTTAAGGAAAATGATTGTAGAAATGCCATATTGTCCCTTAGGCTTATCAACAAAAGGTTTGCACCAAAGACTATCCCCAATTGATATATGGGATTTGAATACTAAGGGATGGAAATTTTTGTTTCAAACAATTAGAAAAAAGAGAGCCAAAGATAACCGAAGGAGGGAGACTCTCCTCCAAGATAAGCTTCTCCAAGTAGAAATTGATCTACAAGCAAACCCTATGGATGAAAGACTCACAAATAGGCTAGCAATGGAAAAAAGCAGCCTAAGGAGGCTTCAAAACCACAAGATCTAGGGTCTAAAAGTAAGATCTAAAATGAATTGGCTAGATAATGGTGATAAAGGCACAAAATTTTTCTTTAGATATATTAAGGAGAAGCAAGTTAGGAAGTAGATAGATTAGATTACTATAAATGTCACTACCTTGGTCAATCAAGAAGAGATAAGAGAGCAGTTTTTTCAATTCTATAAGAAAATTTTCTCCTCCGAGGGAAAGAAAAAGGCTAATGCTGAGGCAAGGGAACATATAAATATTTCTTTTCCAAGGAAGGTGAATGAAGAAATGGTCGGATAATTGGGGAAAAAAATATCCCAAGAGGAAGTTAGAAAAGTCACACTCTTGCTCAAAGATGACAAGTCTCTAGGGGCAGATGGCCTCCTTGTAGAATTCTAAAAAACATTTCTAGACTAGGTGTGTGAAGACCTATTCCTTGTTTACAAGCCTTTGAAAGAGGCACACTAGGTAGTAAAATTAATAAAGGGATAATCAAGTTAATTCCAAAGGAGGGAGATAGAACTATAGTTAAAAAATGGAGACCCATCACTCTACTCAATGTTTCATATAAGATTTTGGCTAAGATATTAGTGCATAGGGTGGCACTTATCCTTCCCTCTATCATAAACTCCACACAAACTGGTTTCATTAAGGGAAGATACATACTGGAAAACCTAACTACCAGCTGGGAGGTAATGAATTGGGAAAAGAAAACAAGACAGGAAGCAACAATGCTTTTACTAGACTTTGAGAAGGAATATGATAGAATTGAGTGGGATTTTGTGCTCCTAGTTTTGAAGGATTTTGGGTTTCCCAATTCCTTTTGTCATATGGTCAAAACACTCTTTCAAGATGCAACTGCCTAGGTAGAGGTCAACGGGGTTCTTACTTAAGAAATCTACCTTGAGAGATCCATAGGGCAAGGTTGTCCACTTGCACTGAAACTATTTGTAATAGCCTCAGATGCACTGCATTATATTTTGAGAAAAAGCTCATCAGTCCCAAGGGTAAGGGGCATTATACTGCCAGATGATAATGAGCTCTTAAACCTTCAATTTTCTGATGACACCTCAATCTTGTTAACCCTGGAGAAGGATAACCTTGCAAACTAATGGGGAAATTAGATATCTTCTACTTAGCCTTTGGGGAAAAATTTCCCCCTCAAAATCTTTTCTTTTTAACCTCTAGATTTGGTTAACAACTTTAGATCCGATCCTCACAAATTGGCAAGATATCTTGGTATTCCCTTTACTATGGAACCTAATATAAAGGAGATGTGGTTGTGGATTATGGAAAAAATAGAAAAGAAAATTTCTATGTGGAACAAACAATTTCTATCCTTGGCTGGTAGGATTCAGGTTTGTCAAAAGATACTCTCATCCTATAGCATATACTTTTCTTCTATTTATTTTTCAATTCATATCAGATCAATGATATCCAGAAAAGGATAAGAGATTTCTTGTGGTTAGATGGGAAATGCAAGAGAAAGAGACACTTAGTGAAATGCGAATGGTTTACAATTGAAAAACTCATGGGAGGTCTAGGGCTAAAAGACTTAAGGTTGCAATGTATTGCTTTCGCTGCAAAGTGGGTGATTGGGGCACTGGAAGGAGAGGAGCCTTGGAAGGTTTTGATTAGAAAAAATGTGCTCAGTTCTATCCCCAAGCATGCAAAAATATGGAAATCTATACTATCACTCAGTGATATTCTTAACATTGAATGGACTATGTTACCTGCAGGATCCAATGTATTTCGAACCATTTGGAAAGCCTGGAAATTGATGAAAAAGTGCCTAACAAACTACCACTTTACCAAATGGGATAATGGGATCATCTAGATTAATAGGTCTATATAGTGAACTTAAAACACAAAGGGAAACCAATTGCATTAATTCAAGGCTGCTCAACAAGAGGCTGGGCCCACAAAGGAATCCACTGTTTCAAAGATATTTTGAAGGATGGTAAGTAGAAAGATTGGAATGATTTGAGTTCTAAATTCAATATTCCTCGCAAAAATTGGAGGACTTACACAATCCTTAGGGAAGCCTACAATCAAATAAAATTTCTAGTGGAAACAAAAAATCATACTGCTCAATTTAAAGACTTTCAATGGAAAAATGACAATAATATAATGAAAACCAAAGATAAAGAAATATACTCCATGCTAACATAACACATTGATTTGACATAATATTTGAATCAAATTTGGAATCTTAACTAGAACAAGAATCAATGGCAAAAGGTCTTTTAGAATAGTTGGTGTAAATAGTTAGAGGACATAAAAGCCTATTTCAGGTGGCTTCTAATAATCCAGAAACTGTCATTCAAAAGTAGAATCAATGATATTGATATATATGCATCCTTTATAGAATACCAGAGACAATTAATCATATTTTCTTTGACTATATTTTTGCTAAAGAAATATAGAAGTTGTTTTGTAATGAGAAAAATATCTATGGGAATAATGATTATCCCCTTCCTAAAAAGATTTTATTCAATCATAATGTAAAAATGGGGAAAATTGTTGCCTTATTTTGGATTTTCCTTTCATCTAACATTTTGTGGGCCATCTGGAAAACAAGGAATGAAGATAGGTTTCAAGGAAGGAAGAGGGTGTTTACTAAGCCTTATAGAGGACTCATGTTATACAACATTTCCATGTAGGTCTACATTATGGTGAAGCTCTCAAAGGACAAATTTTGGAAATATCTAGAGAACATAGAGATCACAATTGATATTCTAGAAGCAAGATATGGGAATATGTGGCCTGGGGGGCATCTAGGTGTGGATGTCTTCTTGAGGGCTCTTCATGCATTTCAGAAGGACCTAGTAGAGGGACATGACACTAAAATTGACAAGACTTAGAACAAGGAGGGACAGGAAATATAATCCTCTGTTGAAGAAATAATAGCTGCAAAGACACTAATAGCTATGAGAGATGGTAACGAGACAGAGTAAAACAATCAGAGGACAACAAGCATGTTCTATATATATCATTTTTTGATCTACAATAGATGTTTATATATGACAACTTTATATATAACTATATATTTTGTTGATGATGCTTTGATGTAACTAATGATACTTTGATACAGGTTTTACTTTTGGGATGGACACTCTTTTGATCTCATACAAATGAGGATAAATGTTGATATTATGTAATGGAGTAGTCTAGAACCGATATAGGTTTTTGTTGGGATTCACTTTTGATCTTATTTAATAGGGGATAACTGGTGATATTCTATAAAGGGGAGTAATCTAAAGCTGATCCTCAGATGAACATCTTGTCTATGTGATCTGTATTTGCTGCTTCTATTATACTTAATACCAAAAAATATTAATAATAATAATCACAATAATGTTTACAATACAAAATTTGTTATTGAGAAATGGATTGTGAAGTTGTTAGGTTTTCAACAAGCACAACTTCCTTGCAAATATATTTCCATTCCTTTCTTTACAAGCCAAAAAAATACATCTTATTGGAAAAAGATTATCCAAAGATTTTTTATGGTGAAAATCGTGTTATCCACGATTCTAAATTATTATATGTCAGTTTTAAAAGCTCCTAAATCAATTATAGTTCAAATTCAAAAGCTAATTAAAAACTTTCTATGGACTGGTAATTTGGATAGTAAGAAAAAAATACCTTTAATCTCTTTGGAAACAATGTGCTTGGAGAAATTAAGAGGAGAAAGGCTTCACAATATGGTGGAAAGAAACTTGACATTAGGTGCTAAAATGGTATGGCATATGTACGCAAAGCCTCAGTTGAAATGGTGCAGGCTCATGCAACATAAGTACTTGGATAATTTTAATCTATCAAGAATTTGTACAATTTCAAATCCACCTATAGGGTTTGTAATATGGAATTTTTTAGTGTCACGTAGGAAAATTAATGTTCCACATTTAACATGCGAAGTGAATAATGGGAATGAGGCACATTTCTGGAAGGAATCCTGGAATGATAAATTCACTTCATGACTTTCAAAGTACAAAAATCTTGTTGTCAGAAAGATGGGGGACAAGGGTTATGGAGTACATTCACCAAGTAGATGCTCTCACTAGTAAAGTAGAATGGAAGGATTTTTCAGAGCTACCAATAAACAATGAACATAATAGGTTATTAAAATCTATTCTTTAGGGTCAGGTTGTTTTCCAAATAACTGGTAATGATAGGATAATATGGGAAAAGTCAAAATCAGGGTCTTATACAGTGAAGGAGGGCTATCAGTCAATATGACAAGTTGGTTCACATGTAGTGGTACAAAGAGCGTATAAAATTTGTTGGAACTCAATGATTTTTCCTAAAGTTGGTTGTTTTTCATGGTTAACCATAAAAAAAAAATCCTCACAAGTGATAAGCTTGCAAAACTAGGGATAAACGTGCCTTTTAAATGTGTTATGTGTGGTCTAGAATTTGAAGACGTCAATCATATATTTCTATTATTCCTAATAGCACATTCATGTTGGATGTTCATAGTAAGTAAAATGCATTGGCAATTATCATTTTCATATACTTTTTGGAAGGTCTTTTTAAGTTGGCCGAAGCTTTATCAAAACTCATTTTTTGCAAGCATTTGGAGTATTATTCTTGCATCAGTGGTTTGGGATATATGGTGGGAAAGAAATAGATGTATCTTTAGAAAAGATGAACTTGATCTCAACCAGCTCTTAATTCTTTAGAGCAATCAATTTATAAAATAGTAACTGGGTATGTGCAAAAATTAAAGCATATTGGTTTAGTTTTTACTGATTGGGATTCAAAATTGATTTTGTCTTGGCCTCTTCTCACCCTCCTATTCAAAGGGAGTTTACATAATCTAGTTCAAAAGGTTGAAAGAGAAAATATAAAATGGATTCCTCCACCATTTGATATGTTCAAACTAAATACAGATGGAGTGACTAAGGGAAATCTAGGATCTTCTAGAGCAGGCATGATCATTAGGGATTATAAAGGTATGGTGCTTTGTGCAAAGTCCTTCAAGTTGGAATATGGTTCTAATAATGTAGTAGAGGCCCAAGCATTATTGTAAGGTCTAAAGTTAGAAATAAATTTTAAGCTTGACATAATTTAAATAGAAGGTGACTCATTGATACTATTAAATGCATGTCGGGGGCGAGATTGTAAACTAGAGGCTAGGGTATATAGTCAAGCAGATTTGGGAGTTATTGGGTAAAATAGGGAAATATCATATTCTTCATATTTATAGAGAAGGGGACACCATGGAATATTTTTTGGCTAATATAGGTTGTGAAAAATTAGAAAATGAAGTTACACATATAGTTGTATCAGGGAAGTTTCATCCTAAATTACAAGAAATATTGGTAAAAGATGGGGGTATTCTATAAAATTGATTAATCATTTTTATAAATTACTTTATGAAAAAGATAAATGTGAGCATTAAAGGCAATGAATTTTTTGTGGAAGAATGTGCATTAAGGTGTAGTTTTTTGTAGCTTCTTTTACCTCTATTGAAGCATGTGTAAAGCAAAACTTTATGCTTTCAGTAAATGTAAATATGAAAATGTGTAAAATGTTTGAAAGAATTTAAGAATTGGATGCCATGATGGATCAAGTAATGTCTAAGTAGCGGGTGTATTATACAGGATATGATGTGACAGGGGTTTGTGGAAAGTTATCATGTAAGGTTGCAAGGGTAGGCCAACTATGCATGCACAGTTAGTCAGATAGTCATTCACATGTGTCATGAAAGGTGTGAAATGATTGTATGTGTTGTTATCAATTTATTTGGTTTGATTCATATGCTTAAGGAAAAATATGTTGTATCATTGTTATCATTCTAAGAAATCATATGCTAAAGGAGCTTCACCTTGGACTGTCTAAATTGGATACAATGCTTCTTCATTAAATTTAGCAACGGGGTTAGTAATGGGAAATAGTATAGAATCCAAAAAGAAGAGGCTTGTTTTTATTCTCCATAAGGTCACACATACATATCTAAAAAGTTCCATGTGTTTCAACAGATCATCGTATCTAGCACTGGTTTTTGAGTATAAGCTTTAGGGGAGCTTGTTATTATACGCAAATTTGGAGCATGGGAAATTTTTTCTCAAGTGCACAAAGGATTATGTGATTTTTAAATGCTAATGTGTGATTTATTGTGCAGGGAAAAGGTACGAAGGTTTGCATTTCATAAAAAGGAGCCAAGCTTTTAAGCATTAGGTTTCAACCTTAAGCTTATTCAGTACTCGGTGGTTTATTTTGAAAGGACTTTTGTAGTCCTACATTATCAAATCAAGCATGTTTTATGATGAATAATGGATAATCAATGATTTTTTCTCTCAATTCTTTCATAACTTGAGTTTATCATGTGGAGTAATTACCTGGGTTGGGGTTTGCTATTTATAGTGGCATTGGCTGAATGGCAATTTGTGCCATCTTTCTTATTGTTTTTCTTCTTGTAGTATCATGCAGTGGATTTTATAGTATGCATTCTCATACAGTTAGTGTGGTATTTTTTGTTTTCAATTAATTATTATGTGCTACCAAGGAGTGAGCTACCATACTGATTTTGGGCCTTCATTTTCTTCATTGGGTGTTGTTTGAGTCTGGTGTTTGACATAGTATTTGGTGGGCCATATTTTGTTGGTGGTGTGATCATCATTGCTTCTGGAAGGCCATGATTTAATTTGGTTAGAGGTGGTTTTCTAGTGATATGGAGTACCTTCTAAGGAACTATAGGGAAAAATTTCAAGTGCAATCATGGGAGAAACCAATTTCAGGCACCCTAGAAAAGGAGCAGTTAAAGGAAGTGTTCAAGGTAAGCTACCCATCTATCTGTAGTTGTATAAAGTCTATAATAGGTGAAGAAATTATATGCCCACAAGCTTAGAGGGTAATCTTTCTATCCAACCTGGTATCAATCTTTATACCAAATTTGCTTGATCTGGTGAATGATTACCAAATGGTCCAAAGCATTGCAGTAAAGACAGTAAATGAAGTTTATATGGAGAATAATATTTTTCTTCAAAGTGTTCAAGCATATGATCTATGGAATGGTGAAGCATTTTTGGGAGGACTCTTTCCAAGACCCTACCTGGTTCATAAGCATAAATATATAGAGATCCTTAAATCAGTTAAGATATCAATTATGTTGGATTGTTCTGTACATTTGTATAGAGCTCTTGTTAAAAATATCATTTTGAGGTGGGAGATGATAAAGTTAGTAAGTTTAAACAAAAGTATCATGTAATTTCTATACTCTTAACTCACGATTGTGTGCCTGAAAACCAGCTAAAGTTTCCTAATCTTGTTCCTAATATCAATGTTACAGTTCACTCACAGTCAGCCAACCAGGCTAATGATGTTGCTTGTGAAGAAATTGGTGAAAACTCAGTGCAATGCCTTATAATTGGAGCTGAAAATTTGTAATGACACTTTTTGTAGATGACTAAAGTATAAATGATGATATGCATATATAGTATCATATGTAAAGTCCAAGTATTATCTTTTTTTTTTATAAAAGGCTGATGGAAGGAAAAAAGTATACTACTGTAGACTTGTAGCCTTTTTAGTGTTTTAAGTATGTGGGATATATCTATGTAATAGAAATTTTGCCATGGCTGACTAGGGCATAATAGTTGAAAATAGGGAAAATTTCAGTCATCTTCGCCAATGTCAAAGTTATTTGGCATCCTTGTAATTAAAATTACATATATTACATATATGGGTATGTGCAGGATCATGGTATGCCAAACAGGCCCTTAAGTGGCAATGAAAATTCAGAAAAATCAGAGTTAGGCAACTTGACGTAAAAATTTGAATAATTTATCTATATTATTTCAAAAACATGTAAGAATAGAATCTATGGGAAATTGAATGTAGTTTCTAAACTACTAGGTTAAGTTTTTTAAAAACAAAATCTATTTGGTGAAAATTTGAAATTTCAATGCAGTATTACTTAAATTTCAGGAAAAAAATAAGAAGTAGGAGTCTGTCTGACCACCCTAACCATAATAAAATGATAATATTTTTTTATGAGATTTTAGATATAAGTAGAGGACTCATGTCCGGATGTGACGCATATTTTTTTGTAATTTTTTCCATGTAAATAATTAATTATGAATTTTTTATTACAACTTTTTAAAAATATAAAAACTTGTATGTCCTAACCACCTTAACTTGGTCAAATTTCATGAAATTACAATTTTTTTTTTAATCCTATAGTATGCAAAGCATAGAATGTGACGATGTTTTGGATTCAAAAATATGATACCGCTTGAAAGTTATAAATGTTTTACAATCACCTATCAATCAAGACTTTGTCATAATTTAGTAGAAAATAAATAATACAATCTATTAAATTCAAAATAAAACATAATTTATATTGGAAAAAAGCTGAGAATCTCCTCTACAAACCCTTTTCATTTTATCAATTTTGGCTAAAAATAAAGTCGTCAGCCACATGGGCGAAGTCCGGAAAAACAAAGTAAGTTGTTAAACACGCTTTTGTGTTGACTTTTTAGGATTGGTATCTCCTAACCAAAAACCAAAGCAAACCCGAGCCTATTCCCTA